>VZRQ01005215.1:85789-146096 GCA_013397975.1 Machaerirhynchus nigripectus | reverse complement strand
TATAGTTTCTCCTAGTGATGAATTCAACAGTACCAAAAGGCAGAGTATTAAAACAGCAACCTATTGCTAAAATTTACACATTATGTGGGCAGGGATGTCTACATAGCTGCATATATGTCTGCATATGTGCCTTGGCACACTGACAAAACTTTAACCAGTGTCTATTGCTTTGAAGCTGAGATAAATACTGATTTTGAGAAGAGAGGAAATTGAAGTCATAAGCATTGACCCATATTGAAATGGTTGGATTGTAACTACAGAATAAACTCCTCATGAGTGAATCATGAGTAAAGCCACTTTTCACTGTTTCAGAGAAAGGAATCTGTATTGTAGAAAATGAATGAGAAGGCTTGTCTATTTTGTGCTATTTATTGAACAAGATGTGCATACCCCTTATGATTTACACATGATAAGCTGAAATAATGAGTCACTGCTGAACTCAATGATTGCATTTATCCTAGCAGAACTGTATAATCTTCTGAGCAGTTACTTGAAAGTTGAATTTGTACTATTCAAGTGTTTCTTGTAAAGATATGAGTTCTTTACTATTTTGGGTTTTTAGACATAAAAAAAACCTGTTCTGCACACCAGGCAACTCTGGAAGTCGGAACAGTGTGCTTTTTATTGTCTATTTGTTTATTTGAGCTATTGTTTGTTTGTCTGCTTATGACAATTATTATTCTTGGAATGAATGAACACTGAATACATTGTATTCTAACCCTTAGAGCTTTATACATCCTGGGTTTTATCTGTAAAGTCGCAAAAATTTCAAATTTAAATACTGAACATTAAAAATAATCCAGCTTGACTGTTTAAATTACTTATGCATCTACAGTACATGCTCTCATGATTGTGTTTCCTTGTAAAATATTACCATATGAAATCAAACAGACAATTAAAGTTCACAAATGTGGGGAAAATATATTACCAGTATGACATTGTAATTTAGTGACAGATATTGTATGGTAACATTGTAATGGCCCACAGCCAGTGAATTTTTCTGTGCAGATGGTCCCTGCACCTGCAAGCTATTGGAAGGTACCATGTTTTGAATGCTATGTTTAGATCTCATGAGAAGGCCTTTTTTGAATGTTAATGCAATGCCCAGAAATTTCAGCTTGTAGCAATTATTTCTACTATGATGAGCCTGAGTTTTGTTTACTCCTCTATTAAAAAGCCATCATGGTGGAAACCTTTTTTGCTACAAGAATGAAGTTTTAAAAGGCTATGATATGTGAGGATAAACAACATATCAAATATTCCAGTGGTTTGTATATTTCACGACCACTGGCACTTGTTCATATTCAGTTCAACAGGGATATTACCTGCCATGCCACTACTTCATACCAGCTAGTTGAACTCATTTGGCACAAATCCCCGTAGTTACACTATGGCATTCAAAGTGAGAAAAATAATGTTGCTAATGTGTTATTGTATTATTGTTACATTGAAATATTATTTCTGTATCATGTATGTTGTTTAAAAAACACAAATATAGTTTACAAAGTTATCACATACATGAATTCCCATTTCAAAGTCTGTAAAAAGTGTATTGACCCATGTTTTTTCCTTACCTATGTCATCTATCTTCAGTGAGAATGACTTGTTTCATATATGATGCATGTATAAAACCATAAATAGAGGAATTATTAAAATTAGTAACTAATTTTTCTTCTAACAACCACATTTGATTGTGCTACTTCAATCTATTTTTGTCTTTTGATGCCTTTTAGCCCACTTTTTCAAGAATGGGAATTAGTAAATTGCTTATGATAAAAAATAATTTATTTGATAGAAGACACTGAAGAATAGTATTTAAACTTGCATTCAAATTTTGAACTTTTACATGTGAAAAATTACTACAAAGTATTCAAATGTGGGTTTATTTTCTTTTCCAAGTGGTAACACATACCTTTAGAGATGTTTTCCTTCAGAGAATGATGCTTTTATACAGTTGAAACATTAAAAGCATGTTATCAAATTTCTACACTTTTAAAATGATTATAAGTTCTTTCCAGACAACTTTGAAAACGTGTTCAGTTCAATGTTAATTATAATTCTTACTTTGAATTAAATATGTTTTTTTCATATACTGTAAAGTTCACAGAAATGAGAGATCTTAAGTGGGCAGACAGGAGGTTTTTAAGAACTATCATGAATTTCATTCCCTAAGCGAAGAATGCAAATGCAGTTTTTGAAATCATTAACAAGAACATATGCCTCAATTCTGGATTGGGAACGGCATTTGTTATCCAAAGATCAACTGGAAGACCCGGCAGAACCCAAAACGGGGAGAAAAAAATTGCCAACACTGAAAATCATAAGTCTCAGATCCAAAACACCATAGTCTGAGCTTTCTTTTCTAGATCAAAAGTCATGGAAGTAAAGAACTAGGGCAATAACAACTCTGAAGAATTTGAGAAGGTCTTGCTACTCACAGCCAGACCAAATACCTGACAGCAGTGCTTTTAGGAGAGATTCCTGAGAGAGCATAAACACATAGCATTTAAGAAGCAGCAGCAAAATTGATGATGCATTATCTCTGCAAGTTGTTATTATAGACTAGATATCTCACTGAGATGAATTTTATGAGATATATTCCAAAGGTCTGAAAACCTTTGCGCAAATCAGAAACTCTACTGCTCATCGTCCACGCTATTTGTTGCACACAAAAGTCATGAAGAGATTCGTCAGGTCAATGACAAAAAGCAGACAGGTAGATAGAATTCAGCTCTGGAATCATATAAACAAACATATATATGATCAATTGATATAGAAGGCAATCAGATTGATGCTGACCAGAGGGAAACTACAACTTCAACACATACCCAGAGGGCAGCATCCCACATCCGTGTTATTAGAGGCATTAGTGTGTGGAACACAAGGTTTAACAAGGCAGGAAAATTATGCTAAATCACAGCAGATTAACCTGCCTAAGACCCAGTTAGAGGATAAACTCATAACTGTTTAACATTTGCATACAAGTGCACTCACACAAAGGTAAAAAATGAGAAGGTCACACCTGAAGGTTTGGGCCAGTATATGTTGGCTCTCGGGGTTAAGTACATAGCCAATTTCTTAATGGATGCATGGTTGTTTTGTGTTTAACTTCAAGTCAGATAAACAGAATTAAATACTTTTTCTGTAGTTTGACTGCTATGCTATTTCTTAGGTTTTTGGAGGATAACAGAAGTACACTGGTCTACTCTTTAATCAGAGTTTATTATGATTAAAAGCAAGTGCTTATATCCTGCAGAATTCTGAACATGAAACATGTGAGTTTGTGTCATTTTTAATTTCTTTGCTTTAATTTGTGTTGCTTATTTCTGGTGTTACAGATTAGCTGGAGGACTAAAGTCCTGTTATGTGCCTAAATCCAAATTACATTTTCAGAATTCACATAGTTACTGTTTTTAGCCTTTTAGACAGCTATGTTCAGATTCATGTAGAATATTAAATATTGACAGTGTAGATATTTTTGAGTTGCAAGTAAAGGGCGGTAGAATAGTCCAGCTGAGTGGTGGTAATGTGTCCATTATCCTTTTTTTTCTTGCTTTTAAAATTTTTTCTCACAGTTAAAATCAAATCTTTTAGATCAGATTTTACTGCTACTCAGTGTAGATCAACTAGTGTTCATTGCAGTCAGCAGCCTTGTGTGTGTGTTGCCTGGGGAGAGCAGAATAACATAGCTTCTATCAACATAAATCTTCAAAACCAAAGTTTGCAGGTAGAGTTTGGACCAATGACTACAGCTGAACTCTCTGTGTGCAGCAATAAAGGGAATGATGTTGAAATCAAGGAAAAATGTACCTAAAAATCTCATTCAAGAAAGAGGATTGGAAACTCAACTGTGGATTTTTAAATCTACTCATAAAATACATTTAAGTACAATTATTTTATAATAATGAAATTGCAAACAGGGTGGGACATTTGAGTTTATCTTCGAAATTGACTGACGTACAGCCAAAATTTAATTGCTCCTCATTTGGATTTTCTATGTGTTTTAGTTTTGCATTTGTTTCAGTCTCCCTGTCAGTAGCCTTCAACAAAATTAGTGACAGGATATAGTATTTCTGACCTTATAGCACCATAACTTATATTGTGAATACCTGAGTTGTAAACAGAGGCATTTTGCTTTTAAAAAAGAGGAAAATCAGCTTGAAGTTATTGATTCATAGTTTAAAAAAATAGGACTTAATGGTATTCTTAGGTGTATATATATCATGATGAATGAAATATCAAAGGAAGAAAATATTTCTAATATTTTTTTTTACTATTTCTGATCACAGTGACGCCTGAAAAAAACTGATAAAGAAAAGGGAGATAGCCATTTGCAAACACTGTGCTGTTTTCTTCCGTCCTGCCCCATAAATAAATTGTGAGAAATGATGCCATAATGTAAGTGCTATAAGCTTTAGTCCTCTCTTTTCTCTTTAGTGCTGGCAAAGAGGGGAGCAAAGTGAGAAGCCAAGTAAAAGGTGTTGCAGAACCTTCCAGTCACAACATAGTTTCAGTGTGGTTGCCTGCACTTTGTACTAACTACTACAACTGGAGAAGACTTTCCTGCAAGAAAAATTTTATCATATAGAACATACTTCCAGTGTGGTATAAAAGCTATAGATATTTTCAATTAAAACCACCCTTTTCAGATAAAATTGGCGATGGAAATAGGCAAGTCATAATTACAAGGCAAACAGTCAAGAATGAAATTGAGTGACAGGGAAGTGTATAAGAGAAAACAGAAAGCCTGAATGGCCCAAATTTTCATCACTTAACCTGGCTTCCTGACAAAGCCTGAAAATCAGTTCATTTTGGAACTCTGAATGTCCAGCTTTCAAAAGATAATTGTTCAAAGGCAGTAATCAAAATGAATAAGTATCTTCATAAAGCAAGACAGAATTCTGTGATTCCAAAGAAATCCAGAACTGGAATTTTTGAGAAATTGTTATTTCTAAAATGATGAGGAAAATATATTTTTTCCATCCAGAAATCTTGACATTTTATTATTGTAAAGGAATTCTTTTCCTCAGTTACCTTCTGCACAGATATGCCTATGTAGTCTGTCAAACATACGGAGCACTATGCAGCCATCTGAGACGTTTGCAGACAAGCTCCCTAAAGCACCAGAAATTGCACCGCTTACCTTCACCTAGACTACTGCAGACTATTCTTCAAGGTATCTTTTGTTTTAGAAGCCTACATTATTTCAAAGTGGACTAACTCTTTAGAGATACACCATGTAAGTCTAAAGAACACTGGTTTTTTTCCATTTTGAAGCATTTAGGACAAGCAATGATTTTAGAAATATACCTTAGAGTTGTAAATACAAGGTTGAGAGGTCTTGATGTTGATATTTGCTACTAGCCCACATTTTGGTATTTATTGGTTATAACATACTTGTGGGCTTATTGAACCTTCACAATATACAAGTGAAAATTCAGAGCACAGCTTAAGCTGTTAAGAGTTTGTGTTCATATCGCTGCAGCTATGCTACCAGGCAGGGTAAATATACCAGGGTTAGATGCAAACAAAAGTATCTCATGTATTTGGAACAATCTAGTTTGATAATGCACTGAAAAGTATGGCAAATTAGTCAACATAGAGGTTGCTGCTGCTGCAGGTAAAATGCTTTTGATACCTAAATTACCTTAATTATCGGCTATCCTGTGTGTCCCTGTATATCTCTGCCTCTTTAGAGCAGGTAACAGCTCAGCTAGAAAAGTTGCAAAAGATCTGATGAAGATATTACCAAGAAGTAGTGCAAAGTCAGGCTTTTATTTTTTCATTCCAAGCTTTCAGATAAGCAACTTCTGAATGTTCGCCCCCTCTTTTTTTTATTTTTAATTTAATCTCCATTAAAAAAATTGTAATGCTTCCGTTACCTTCTGTTAGCTTTTTGTATGCCACTGCTTTAATCAGTGGCTTCTATTTCCTGGCTTGTCAGTATAATGCTAATGTAATTAAAGATATTCATCCTTGCAAAATATATGCTGTAATATTAATGTGTCTAATTGTAACAAACATTGGGAAGTGTCTTACATCAGAAAAGCAGAAGGGATTATGAAAAAGGTGCAAAAGAGATGAAAAGAAAAAAATATAAACAGCTGTTCACACCAGGACATTTTCTGCTTTTGTACTTCGGAAGAAAGTAATATAGCCTGATATAGAGGTTTCACTTTAAAGTCGGACAGCTTGAAATCAGAAATCTATGTTTTTTTTCATCTAACAATTCAGATGACTCTTTGCATTAGCTTGCTTATTATTATTAGCTTGCTTTGCTTACAATAAATATTTGATACCATTCTATAATAATGCTTCACACCTGAAGTAATTTTCCATTGGTATTCCTATCTGAAAGCCTAACATGAAGATAACATTTTAAATGATGGCTTTCAAATGAAATTTATTTAAACAGAGATATTATTTGAAAATGTTTGACAGTCAGCTGAATATAGATACACATTTGCAGCAATGATTCAATGATGTATTCAGTAAGCAGAATTTTTTTCCACTGATATTTGAGATTTGAAGCAATTTTGAACCTCAGTCTATGTAACTTTCCAACACATGATTGAAAAAAGGAAATATAGAGAGAAGCAAATTTTCTTCATTTTATAATTGTAATGAACTTTACAGTCAGATTTAAAAATGCCCTTCAAAATGAAAGTGACAATTAATCTCTCTACCTACATGCTTGTAATGTGGGATCTCTGAAACACACAAGTGGAAATAGCTTAGGTGCCTACTACGGCAGCAAAACAGTATAAATATGGAGATATCTTTATCTCTCAGATCTTTCAATTTCATAGAATCATAAAATAGTTCAGGTTAAAAGGGGCCTTTAAAGGTCATCAAGTTCAACTCCACTGCAATGAGCAAGGACATCTTCAACTAAATCAGGTTTTATCTAGTTACATATTCTATAAAAGTCGTCTTGCACATGATGGTTTAAAAGAACAGAGGCATTTCAATGTTCATGTATTAAAAAAAAGACCCTTGGGACATTAATAGAGAAATATATGAAAAGTTAATTTCCAGAAGTGCAGGGCAATAAAAACAAGGTCTGTCCAAACTTACTTTATTAATAATTAAAGAAGTATGTATATGTGAAGTGCTTTTTAAGTAATGAGTGTTAGTTATAAATATTTAACAGTTGCACTTATGAAATATGCCCTAAATTATGTCCAAATGTTAACAAGAACGCCTTATACTTGACAGAACAATGAAGCCCATAAATATTTCAGAAATGTGTGTCTGACAGGCAGAAGCTGAGAAGATGCATCCTGCTCTTTGTTTTCTGACACTGCAATCCTCAGGTCTGTGCTCTTTGAGCTTAATACGAACAAAGAGCTTCCTATCCAAAGCCAATATCAGCACCGATAGCAGATTTCCTTTGGATTTTTTTATCAGGCAAGTACAAGTTGCCTCACCAAAATCATGGGGCAAGAAATTCAAAGCACATAAACAGTGGCTCAATCCATCCCTGTGCTGACTGCCTTCTGTGTGTTTATCAGGAATAAAGTTCATAGGAAGTTCACAGGATGTTGACTTCCTATTCCCTTCAAGAGGGAATTAATTGATTGTCCTCAGGGGGTGCTCAGCATCTGTTACAACAATGTCTTGAAGAATTACATGCTAAGAAAAAAATAAAAATAAGTATTCTAATACACCAGGAATTAACCGATAACATTACAATTGTAATTAGAACAGTTAGTGATGGAAGCAAAAAATAGTTAGAGTAAAAAATAGACAAGCATTTATAGATAAAAATTCTACACTTAACTCTTAATGTTGCAACTTGAAAAACTGAGGGGTTTGGAACTGTTATCCAGGTTTTGTCCTTTTTAATGTTATTTTAAGTAAAGGCAGAAAATTTGAAGAAACTAATATGACCTATTTCAAGAACGGAGTGGAGTGAAGACTCCAGGTGAAGACTCCTGTTATGATGTTGAATAAGATCTTTTCTAACCTTTCTTCATGAAACTTTTCTATCTGAAAAAACAGAGAAATTTCTCCTGGGACATCTCTGAGATCTGTGAGACTTATGTGTTTGCTGACAAAGGTGACCCTATAAATGAATAAGGTTCTCAGTTATGCTAGAGAAATAATTTACATGGAGGAATAAAATTCAAAGTAATAGTGTTGTATTTATCTTCAGGGGAGACATTCAGAATTTTCGTAAGTTTTTTTTGTGGCATAAAATCTCAGCTTTATTATAGTCAATGATCCCTTCTATCACTATAACAATAAAGCCAGAATTTCACCCAAGAAGTATAGAACAGTTAGAATATTCAGTCTATTCTGCCAAAAGGTTATTTTCAAAGACTTCAACTTCCTTTTCTTCCTCTCTCTGTAATGGTTCCCACAGAGCCTACAGCAGATATTTGGGTGTAAAAACCCTCAAAAAGGTGATCCTTTCCCCTATGAAAATATCAAACTTAATTGCTTTATGAAAGGCCTGTAGGGCTTCCACCTCTATTCACCTAGGCCTCCCACTACCAGAAAATAGTGCTTTGATCTGTTCAGTTCTCTCACCACATTATACTGAATTTATAAAAGCATTTCTTCTTACCCCAATCCTCCCTCCCCCACCACTGCTTTTCCATTTGAATTGTGAGTATTAGCATATCCTTTATAACCTTTTCAGTAGTACTGTACATATCTTATCCAAATTGAACTCCTGCAGCTCACAGATAACATTAAATGCTGAAGCAAGTCCCAAATACAGATTCCCAAGTACTTCTTGATATGATCAGAGTGGGTCCAGCTAGCATCCTTTGCTGAAATGCAGGACCCTGAAAGAAGTCAAGCTCATGCCTCATGAAAGGCATTAAAGGATCCATCACTTCATATTAGGAACATCATTATGAATTTTTACCTGATGTTTGTTATTCTGGAAGTAAAAGAAGTTCTTAGTGCAAGAAAGATCTGCAGATAATGCAATACTATAAAATGCTTTATTATATCTTTATTTTATAGTTCTATTATGTGTATTACAGCTAAACCAGTAATTTTAGTGCCTGTATCCATCTCTCAGTTTCCAAGATCTAGTCAACGGATTGGGTTTTGTGTATATTGCCAATCCCATATTTTTCTAAAAAATTAGAAAAAACCCCAAACAAAACAGAATTGAAAGCAACAGCTACATGGTCAGCCATAAAGATCACTATGTTTTTTGCTCGACAGGATTTTATTTGAACACAATATATTTTCAAAAACATCTTCTGCATGCAATTTGGCATTACACGCATAATTAATTAGCTAGCCCAAAACTCCTAAACAAATTTATGAATTATGTTAAACAAACCCTAATCAAGCAAGGTGCAACAACTATATTTTTTCATAATTTCCGTACAGTTATATAAAAATAATTTAGAAAATAATAGCACATGCTGAGTTTGTAGTGTGTTGTAGCAAAACAATATTTTCTTGTAAAGATGTGAGAGACAGAAGTGTTATGATTAATTGCTTAAATGTTGTTATGAAGGACTTTTTACCCATTATAGCAAAACTAGATAAAGAAGCTGTGACCACTAAAGCCCACCCCTCCCTGGATATGCCTTCTGACTCAAACTTTGGACTGTGAGTTAACATGCCTAAGGGAACTTGAAATAAGAGAAATGTGACACTATTGTCCAATTATCTCAGGTCTAGAGAGAAGTAAACAAGGCAGAGGGAAAAGAATGTATCTACAAAGAAAGCCAAACACACCTACATTTGGGTTATTTTATTACTGATTTGCAAAGCCAGCATTCCATGCCAAACTATGTGGCATTTTACTAATGTTGATATGACCTATATTTTCAACTTAATGACATGGAAATTAATGTAAAATAAACTTTTCTTAGCTGGACACTGTTCTTTTATAGTGTAACTGGTGTCAATTTTTGTCTTCATTTGTCTCAGTTTATTTTTTCTCCAGCCAGTTATTCATTCATTGAAGAGTGCACCCTTCAAATCCATGTCTTTTCAACTTTGCAATAACGATGTTGTACAGAACTGTGTCAAAGGCCTTAGAGAAGTCTAGGTAGATTACACTGGTCAGTCTTCCTTTGTTAACAATTGCAGAATTCACCTACCTACCTCAAAATATGGTTCTGTTGGACAAAGGAAATATGCACTCTATCCAAAATACCTTTGGCCTCAGTATTCATTTACAAGCTAAATATGATCAGCAAGTATTTGATAGCTTCAGCCTTTGTGGACTGCCTCTAAATATTGTAGGATTAAGCTAAATTTAAATGTATACTCATGATTCAGGGGAAAAAATGTCTGGGATAGCACTTGTTATGGTTACAGTCCCTCTGTTACAGTTTTACTTTGGACAGAAATAAAAGTAAAAATATACTCCATATAACCTGTTTTGAAAAGGACAGGCTTAGAACATATTAAGAACATTTTAATGGTATTAATTTATGTGAAGGCTACATCCATTTGACTGTACTATTCCAACACTGTCAGTGAACCTTTTCTAAGTTTACTTTCCTCTTTTAAGATTTGTTCTTCAGCTGATCTAGATTCTCCTTCTTTCCTTTTTCCCTTTTTTCCCATGAGAAATGATGATATCCCACGTTTCACCCATCAACAGTAACTCTTGTAGATATACACTACTGTGGCCTTCAACATGGTTTGCTTAAACAGCAGAGCAAATAATTGAAACTAGTTACCTTGAAATCAGCTGAGATTTCAGGAGGCCTGAAAAAAAGAACAGATTTGTAGCTGAATGCTTTCCAAGCAATCTGTTTAGTTCTGCATGTGCTTCAACTCAATTTCATGGTAATTTCATAAGGAGGTTTTATTTTATTCCAGCGTGCCGCAGAGCTGAGGCTTTTACCCTTTTATTTAAGTAATATAGTTGGAACATCTTTTATGCTACTTTAGTTAGTAACATGAATTATTGTTGCATCACATCTTCAATTTTTTTGTGTTTTAAATATCTCCCAATAGCTTCCCAATTAGTTTCCTTCCCAATACATAGCAGTTAGCAATGTATATAAAGGTATCCATTTAATTCAAGTTTTTTTCCTCTTACCTTGTTTTTGTTAGGTTTTTTTCCCCAAATACTAATTTGTGACATGCATCCACTTAGCTAATGACAGATGACTAATGTAAGGTAGAACTAAATTGACCAGGGGGGCTGAGGTCAAAACCCGGGAGAAAACATTTTTGTATTATAATGATTTCTTAGCAATTGAAAGATGACTATTTGAAATTCAGGTTATAGTGGCAAATTCCAAAGATGAATTATAGAAGTATCTCAAATGATTTTGCATTTTCTCTGGATCACTCTTGTGTTTGTGTTTTACTAGGAAGAATATTTGTTGAGCTCAGGAAACACCAGCAACAAAAGTGAATCTACAGATAAATGAAGGAAAAGAGGAAGAGTAAAAATTGTCTAATTGCATCATGTTATTCATACTATTTTTTAAAGTAAAAGGAAAAAAGAACATTTTTACAGACAAAATAGAAGCATGTATACTGAACAGTATTTTCAGACCTCTTGCCTCTTGGCTCTGAAGAGTTATAGAATATACTTGTGATATTGCCTACTGCACATAGATAAAGGTTTTCTGTTAGAAAAGATTTAACATCTCTTTAGACAAAAAGAAAATTAAAAGTCTACCATTAATATGTAAAGACTGTAATTTTATTCAGTATACTAATGGCCTTTGAATATTAAGGTTCTTCTGTATCAGTGGAAAAGGGTAAAGCATACTTCCTCTTCCATTGTGTCTGGTTGTGAATCTTGGCTGAAAGCCAAACTAGATATTATGTACTTAATCTATTCTCTCAACCAGGGTACATTTTGTTTATATCTTTGCTCTATATCAAGATGGATCTTCTGTAATACTCAGTTGTTAACCTGCTGCCTTTGCCAAAATTCAGGATGGGGTTATTTGCTTGCCTTTCTTCTCTTTGTAGTCTACATATTTGTATAGAAAAAATTAGACTGAACCATTTTATTCTCATGCATATAAAGTTTGCTTAATTTTTCTCTCTTTAAGATGATTGACATCAATCATTCTTACTATCACTGTGGCATTTCCACTGTTGAGGATGCTTTTTGGTCTCTTTTTTTTTCAAAAAAGGCTGCTAAAGTAACTCAGATCTGAATCAGTTCCAGGAATGCCTGTATCAAGATCTAAATATCTTAGTAAAAACCTACCCCTGTAAAAAAAAATCAGTCTAAACACAGCAGGTAGGACAATTCCTTAATATTTGTCCAGATATCTCTTGGTTACTTAAATAAAAAAAGAGATTTGTGGAAGAAGACTATCCTCAGACAGTTCAGTTTATCAAAATACATAGGGGCTTTTTGAAGTAGAGCTGTGTTAGCATATGCCCAGAAAAAATAAAGAAGGACTTCATATTTCACATGAATCTAAAACATGTGCTATGAACATTAGTTTAAAAAACCGGTCTGCCTTACATGTTTCCAGTTACAGCACAAACATTCCCTCCCTTCCAGGGTTTAAACCTCATTTCGCAACACAAACTGCAGAAGTTTCCATCAAACACTATCCAAAAAAACACTATGGAAAAGCTACGGGGAAAATAAGTATCCGGGGGACTTAGCTGAAGATACGCAAAAGTGTAGCTCAAATAAAAAATATGACATCTTATAATCTGATGCTGATACACAATTTGTCAATAGCACTGAGGCAAGATACAGCAGTAGTTTCTATTGTCCATTCCCCACCCTTTTTTCCTATAAAGGGAATTTTTCTCTGGGGCATCAATTGAAAGCATGTACTAAAGAAATGAGGTTAGTATTATTAATTTACTTTCTTCACAACTGAATAGCCATAGCTTTATTCTCTTATTCCCCTTGGCACTACTTTGTTTCATTCTTTAATAACAGCAAATGTGAAAAATCAGGATTTGTTCTATTCAGCTTCATTTCACTTTGAGTGCTGTAGGAAGATGAGATTTGAAATTTTTCACTGTAATATATAGGATACTGGTGGATTCACTTTACTGATGATGCAGTATCATATCAGAGGTCTTACTTCAGCATGCATACTTTTATTAGAACATTAAATCTTGAACTCTTGACTCTTTCAGAGTGGCATCCAGCAAATTCAAAGGAAGACATGGAAGGAGAATTCCTCTTCATATAAGTCTTTTTTTCAGTGTACATACAACGAGGAGAGGAGAGGGAGAGAAGAGGGAGAGGGAGAGAGAGAGGGAGAGAGAGAGGGAGAGGGAGGGGGAGAGNGAGGGAGAGGAGAGGAGAGGTGAACTAGATGATGAGGAAGAGGGAAAAAAAAGAATGATCCTTTCTCACAACTGACCTATTTCATATCTGCTGACACACGGTTTGAATTTCTGCCACTGATACAAATTAATAAATAATTTGCCTTCTCAGAATATGCAAAGACAATAAATTAACATGTAAATTCACTAGGTTTTAAAATATTTATTGGGAAATAACAACAACTAAGCTAACAAAACTAAATTAAAGTCTAAAAAACATGATAAAAACAGGTATCTGGGATAAAATCAAACTGATTTTTCTTTAATTTAAAAAACTGGGAAATTCTTTCAGAAATTAAGAAACCCACTTTTAAATATACCCAAAATGCTTTCCTTCTATTCGGAACATTTTAACTGCTTTTGAGAAACATGGAAAAATGGAAATTGGAAAAGAAAATCTGCTTTCCCAAAGCAAAGAAATAGGTACCTGTGGTGTTGTATTTCCAGTTGTTACTAAATTACCTGCCCTTTCCACATGGCTTTCCCCCGCCCCTAGTCCTGACCACTCCCTCGGGTTTTTCCTATTGGTCACTTCATCCCAACTCCACCCATGTACCACCCCTATGCTCTGAGACCATTAGTCCATGTGCTCTCTCAGCCCCCCTCATCCCCAGATAAACCTGAGGCACCAGGCTGTATGACCCCCTCTCTGCCTTGGGGCCGCCCCTTTCTGCCTGGCCTGGCCATGCCATGAGAGGCTGACTCTCGGCCTCTGGGAGCCAGCACATGTGCTGGTCATAGGCTCCTGGGAGAAAACATGGAATAAAGACCTTCTCCAGTCCCCATGTGAAGAGCCTTCTTTCCTCCTTTATCATTGTCTGTTGCAGAGCCACAGCCGGCCGGAGCAAGTGAGGGGCAGCCTGGAAGAGGCCACGGGATGCAGCACGGCTGCTGTCCCTAAGAGACCCCCACAGCGCTCTCCGGGAAGGCTGCGGCCTGCCATGCCACCACAACAGGTACCCAAAAAATAAAAAAAAGACGATGTGATGATGAATGAATATAGAGGTATTCACTAAAGCTGCCTGAGAACTGTTTTTCATCATTCTGCTTACCTGATTTGCAGTATGGGTGAAAAGGTAGCTTTTCTATCTGATAAATTAATAGGTTGATCATGGATTAAAAAATATCCAGGAGCGTTTGGTCTGTTGATCAGGCTGTTCCATTAAGGAGCTGAATGTCCTTTGGGATTGGTACCTGTTGTATTCTTCTTTTAGGTCAATCACTTTAGGTGACTGAGCATTCCCTGCCCCCGTTTCACAAGGCTGGAAGTAGTTCTTCTTTTCTGAAAAGGTGTCCCTGGGTGATTCCATTCATTCCCATGGAAACTTTTGACAGCTGGACCCTAGGGAAACCCAAGGTAGAAAAGCAGAAACAGGTATTGAGAAAAAAAATTAGGGAACAAATTTTTCTTTCTTATTTCTCTGCATTTTCAGGTCCAGGACTATTTTCAATAGTTCTGCAATAGGCAAGGCAACAAGCTCTACTTGCTGCAGAGAGACACGCTGTGTTTCTTCTTCTGGAGGTATCATTGAGGGGATGCTTAAAAGATGCTGGAACAAATACCTTGGGTAGCACCTGAAGAAAGAACATCTTAGTGTTTCCTAAGATATTATTTAATATGAACTCAAGAAGACTTTAGTTGAGTTCTCATTTAGCCCTTCTTTACACCTAAATACTGGAGAGAAACAAACAATTTTTTATATTGAGCATTTGCTATTTGGACTTGGACTTACTGTAGGAAGCTAGAAATATCTGTAAAATGCTCTGAATAGCTTCTTCTGATTACAGATCACAATTTTAAGCTACTGGTAGCCCTTTGTAANTGAATAGCTTCTTCTGATTACAGAATCAGAAGAATTCTGATTCTTCTGATTACTGGTAGCCCTTTGTAGGGCAACTTGCAATCTCCTGATCATACCACGTAGCTCCAAGGAGGCAAGAGCTGAGGCCTGGTGAGAGAAGACGTGTACAGTCACTGAGAATAAGACATAAACTCCCATCCAGGGTAAGAGGAGTACATAAAGAGAAGGACAGAAGTAGTTGTTTTTCTTTCCAAAAGAACCACCAGATCCTTAAAAAGTCCCGAAAAGAATAAAAAATCTCTAGGGTATGTAATCCCCTGAAGACTGTAGAGAGACTCTTCTCTTTGAAAAAGCCAGTCTAAATCACCACAGATGTGTACGTGGTGGAAGCTGCTTCCACAAAGATTTTTCAGTAATCTGATGATTCATTATTTCAGAATACTGAATGTTAGAGTAAGCTGTAAGGATATGGACTTCAAATAAGTGTGCAGGAGTAAGTTGTTATGTAAGGGTCACCTCTGTTAAGGACATAGATGCCTTTCTACTCACCTAATGGGTGACTTAATATTTGAGGCTGAAACTTGAAGTCAATAGTCATTTTAGAAATTAGTAGTAGAAACCATTGGTTTTTGTATCAAAATTCATATGTAAATGAAAATGCTCTAAGAACTAATGTTACAATTTATCTATTATTAATTTTTTGTAAAAAGCCTCAATTCCATTCCAGACTGGATCCAGTTTCATACAAATCATAATTTTGCAAAATACAGTTCTGAGTTTCAGCTACAAACACATGGATAGTCAGTTTTATGATTTCCTTATTTGCAGTGATTCTTATGAATTTTGAGTCATTTCCCGGATTTTGTGATCAGGAACATTAGTATGAAGCCAGTAAGAAAAATGTATACCATTAAAGCATTTCATCTTATTCACTCCAATCTTTCCTTTCTGTGTTTATTATTTGGTTTGGGGTTTAATGATGCTTAAGTATAATGTATTCTTAGTCACATAGCATTTTATAATACATAATTGTCTGCTAATTTCTTAGCAAATGCTTAGTTTGCACAGTTCAATAATGGGTAGTAGTTTATTTAATCATAAAATGTTAATTTTAAAAACTAAGTAAATGCACTGTGATTATACAGCTATCACTTTAATTTCATAAATGCAATGCACATACTGATAGGTTATTCATTTAAATGCTGTATCTGATAGTATGAGAGGCTTATATATATATATGTATATATAAATCAGAATGTTTGCATACTTTTATCAACATAATGAAATCATACTTGAGAAGGAAAAAAAGCTTTGTAAGGTAAGATTTTTTAGTGGCAGTTGTATAAAAATTTGTTGAAGCCTGATTATACAGAGAACCTATAGAGATAATGTGGAAGGGTGGGATAACAATTTTTAAAATTTGACTTTTCCTTTCCTTTTTAAACCTTATAAACCCTGTCTGGAAAAGTGAAACAAGAAAAACCTTTTTGCAGTTATTTCACACAAAGTTCTATCAATGCATGTAAGGGGAGAGATTATAATTGCTGAGATTTGGCAATTGTAGCAAAATGGAAATTGATTTTCAAATGGGAAGAGATATCACGAAATGTATGAATTTCCACGTAGAAATTCTGTTACTGTCCCTAATCAGTGCTGAATTTTAATTTCAAAATGTTCTACTTAACCGGATGATGTCCTGTTCCAGAGAATATCTTCCATAATGCTTGCATTTCTTACTAAACAGTCCTTCTCTCATTTCTATACAAACTTAAAAATTCATATAATTTTTTAAAAAATAGTGTTTTAGTTGTTTGTTGGTTTTTTTAGAAAAAAATGGCAAAAAAAAGCGCCCCCCCAATCACCCCAAATATTGCGTGGAGCTTCATGCAGTGTGTTTTCTTTACCTAACTTAAATTTAACTTCTGGCAGATTTTTGAACAATCTCCCTTAGAACTGTCTGCAGGAACTTTCTTAATCTGGGTACAGTATACTGTATATGAAACTGAAATGCTGTTTATTGCTGTATAAGAAAATACAAAGCAGGGGTGCTTAGAATGGATAACCCAATATAGTAATACATAAGTTTTAAAATTCAAGATGTTGTTAGAGAAGCAGCTGGCTCTACACGACAACTTCAATAGAGCTGTTAAAGCTGTCTTCCAGTTCCAGACCCTATAGCTGAAAAATTGGATTTCTAGACCGTTTTTAAAAGTCAGCTGGATCTACAAGTAGAAATGGGATCTCAGTGAAGATCTGATTTATTTTTCTGGCTCTGAGTTGAAAGTAGATGTCTTGGAAAGGAAGAGGGCAAAAGAAATAGCAAAGTGAGAAGCAAAAATACTCTACCAGTACTTGTAAACCAAATTGTTTCTTTACTGCCTTAGAATCAGAGCAAAAGTGCCAAACTTCAGGCTATTTTCTTCCTGAAATATTCAAAACAAATGTCATGCTCTTTAGGGATCCCAGTGCAAGCACATTTGCAAGTAAAAATTCCTCTATAGGCATAAAATAATGTTTTAAATATAAAACAATTTAAATTGTTCTTCTGGCTCTCAGGAATAATTTTTAAGGTACTCCATCCCCTCAAAACATAGGGAGACCTTTTGACTATAAGGGATCTATGCAGTAATTGCCTATTCCATTGTAAAGCAAGGCAACATGCATAAATATATCAGTATCTGTAGTAAAAATGATGAGGGTTTGTTTGTTGTTTTTGATTTTATCCTTTTTAGACATCTTCAAATTCTCCCTACCATATATTTCAGTATGTGGTCTAATTTCCATCTGTGTTTCTTCAAAGTGAATTTATACCCAAATACATCTCTTACTGTGTGATGAAATGGCCTGGAACACTAAACCAGACCTTTCTCCACCCATAAGATGAGTTATACTGTTATTTATCACTTTTATGTATTACAGGCACTTCACTCTGGCACTTGCATTCTGTTCTAAATTAGTTTTATCCATATGCTAATAGGAGTGTGACTTGTCAGACTTCTACAATTGCTAGAATTAGAAATTATGAGAAGAGAGATAATGTACATTATATCTTTTGAGGCACTTATGTTATTTCTGGCAATGCCCCTTAAAATTTGGACAAGGATTTTATGTGATTAAGGTTGGAAAAGGCATCTCAAGATCACCTAGGCCAGTCTCTCCTTGTGCTTCTTTTTTTATGGTTTTATCTTACAGCTTCTTATGTTATGCAGAAAAATCCAGCAATCATGAGTTCATTATTTAGCTCTGCTTCTATTCCCAATGCAGATGTAGTGCAAGAGTCACATGCTAACCCAAATTTTGTGCGTGATTCATTTTTTCTCCAGCCTTGCAATGAAGATATATTATGTTCGCATAATAAATGGATGACAGCACACTTTTTGTAAGAAATTTTGTGTTACTTATTTCTTTATTAAGACCATTTCTCTGCAGAAAAAGAGTCTTTTTTCAGTCCTATAATATTTTTCTTGTCAGATTGAATTGAATGAAATGTCACACAGTCAAATGCCTACATACTGTCTTGGTTAAGTCTCCTTTGTGTCCACCCCTCTGGGATGATTATTTCTGCACTCTTAATGCATAGATGAAAAGCTGTCTTGACTAACATCCAAGATAACCTGCTGTGTGCCGTATGAGACCCATATATTAAGCTGGCTAATAATGAAGGCGAAACACATAGGTTTTGACAGACAGAAAACTCAGACTCCTAGGGAGGAAGTACTTAAAGGATTCTGCTATGCTTATACTATACCAGTGGGGGGTTGTTTAATTTTTGATAGCAATATTTGTAGGGTTTTTTTTTGGTTTTGGTTTGGTTATTTTTGTTAGGTTTGTGCTAGTATGACAATATTTGTCAGTATTTTTAATAAAAGAAAAGAAGTCTCCATAGAAAGAGACAAACCTTAAACTTTATAATTATATGCATCACTGTTACACAGTAAAAATAATAATTTCAAAAAATGGCCAGTTGAAATCACTCAGTTGGTAAACTCACAAAAGCTTCAATAGCCTTTAGAAACTGACATTGTTGTGTAATTTGACATTTTCTATTTAATTTTGTCACTAAAGTAAGCATTTAAACTGTTCGATTTTTCACAAAGTGACTAGCATTATTATTGTAGATATACTGTGAAACGTAGTAATTCAGTCTTTCACACTATTTAACTACCTACAGAATATTTAATACAGTAACTAATCAGTTTTTAACCTTAGCAGTTGTCTTATATCAGCACATAAAGATTAATTTAACAGAGAAAAAAAGTTCATATTTTGTACTTATAAGTCATAAGACAAATAGACTAAAAAGGTGACAATTCTTGCAGCTACAGTTATTTGTAATACGTTCAAGAGAGGAGGGTCAAAAGAAAGTTATTCAGTACTCTTTACTCATCCCAGAACTAACTATTGCTTAAGATTGACCAAAGTTTTTTTATTAGGTTCAGAGAATAATGATAGAAAAAGTATGTTAAGTGGGCAAATTACATAATTGTAAAATAAGTGCATTATGTTAGTGTTGGCAATATTTAAAAGAAAAAAAAAAGAAAAGAAACCAACATTGTAAATCAAAATTGTAAATTAAAATCAGGACTGAAAAATTATTTGCTAACACAGCAATTCTTGAGCACATTCTACCTTCTACCTAGCATAGATTCTTTGAATTGGAGCATTATACTGAAGGGATTTTATACTACTATGATACTGAAACTGAAGAAGTCACAGCTCAAGAAAACACCTGCCTCATCCTCTATCAACATACTATATGGACAACACATTGTCAAGACAACATATTTAGCTACGGAAAATTAACTTCTGACTTCAATACAGTACTATTTTAAAATATAATGCACAACTATAAAAAGGAGGTTATTGAGGTCTCCTATCTTTTCCTGCAAAGGCAGAAAAATATGGTCTTATGTAAGTAATGATTGCACATTTTTACAGCAAAATGATTATTTTGATAAGCAGTCCGTGGATTAAGACACCTTAGAGTGCAAAACTGCACTAGTAGGAGTTCAATTGCTGTCTGATTTCTTGCATCTGAATGAAGAACAAAAATTATATCTTCCTTTTTAATGTCCTTTCATATCAGCGAATGACAATAAAAAGGAATCTTAGTAAAGTAACACGAGAACTAAATCTTTAATGACTTTATTAACAGTCTATTACATTGGCAACTAAATACCAAAACCAGAACTCTCTGATATGTATCAAGCATCCATTAAAGGTAAGTGATGAGATGGCAATATTCATAGACTGGTTTCTAAGAATTTGTTTCAACAAGCTCATCAGTGCTGGTCATCACTCTGAAAGAAACTATGCCATATGACACCTTGCTTTTACAGGAAAATAAGGAAAACATTTTCCCATTTTATTAAATGATTGCTTTCACTTTGTGACAGTAATGCATACAAGTACAAGTTTAAGATACCATGGAAACATTTTTCCTTTTATTAAAAGTGTCCAAAAATATTGTCGTACCAGCACAAACCACAACTCTCAGTATTTATTGTTCTTTCTCACAACTCAACTGATCTATTGCCTAGATGTTTCTTAAAATAACTGTTTTTCTGTGCCTAAAGCTTCTCCAAACAATTCCATTTCCAGTATCATTTAAGGTCAATACACAATTGTTCAGGCATTAGAGTGCTTGTGCATATTCAGCCAAAATCACAGAGCTCTTCAGCCAGAATGAAGTATTGCTTTATCACAAGAGGTCATGAGCCTCTCTTTTATTTAGGTAATCAAAATATTTCTGAGAGATGTGAAAGGTTCTAGGATAACTGGTTCTTAGGAAGCAAAATAAAATGAAATTAATATGAATATACTCCACACAGTATGGAACTAGTATTCACAAATAACCGGGGATGACAGGAATTCCTGCAATCATGCTCAAACCTATTTGCATTCACAATCAAATTTATGTCAGCAAAAAGCAAGATCATCCAGGGGTGAAAATACTCAAGCCTAAGAATGCAGACAGGTAACTGATAGCAGTTCAAATTCTGATATACGAATCATTTTGTTAGTAGAGCTTTTGCTGCTGTGTTATTTTCCCAATTTTTTTTTTAATATTTAAATTTAAAGCCTTTGTCTTTCCAGTATATTATCGATTTACTTGATAATTACAGCATGATAGGTAACATGAGACTTTTTCTTTGCTGCAGCTATATATTACAAGTGTAACATTTGTAAACATATGTTTCCTTCTGGAATTAATAGATCTCAACAGACTGATGGAACGTCTTTTCCCCCTCTCTGAAAAAAAAAAAAAAGACAAAAATGAAAGGAAAAATAAACTTAAGAGACCACACCTCAGTTAGAGCCCATCTTTTTTCTTCATTCATGGTGTCCAATTTGAGAGTCAGGGGCAGGAGAAAATGGAGGGTTTCCTGCTTTTTGGAAGCAGAGACACAATTGGATAACACTATTTGTTAATTTAGCGATGCTGTTACGGGTATTTGCCAAAATGTTTCACATTTTTCAAATACATTTTGAATTCATACTTTGGTAATTGTAGGGAGGATGAAAAGAGTAGGGTTCTTTTTATCTTGTTCTGTTGATTAATCTTATTTTCCATATAGCATGATTGTTACATTTCCATTTCTGTAGTACACTTTTTTCGGGTCTTTTCCATCATATCAAAACCCTCAGATCCTTGATGACTCATAACCACTGGCCCATAATACTAGTAAATTTTACAGGAGAAAATGAGCTTTGTCCCAGTAGTACAACACTTAAGAACAAGCTGTATTAACTGCACTGAAAAAAACAAAAGCCAAACAGGTCCCAAGACCCAGTAGCAGAAAAAACTTTTCTGAAGGTTTTTTGTTTATTACTCAGGGTTAAACTTTACTTTTGAACACTGTTACCTGTGATAATTTATTGATTCTCTCTATTAAAAAGGCATGCTTCACTTCTGCACATTCTTGTTTTGTAAAATAATTGTTAATTAGTTCATGCAAATAAAACAGATCTAATAGAGGCCAAAAAAAAAAAAAGAACCAGAAAAATAAAACCCACAACATTTGTGATATTTGTGACAGTCAACTAGAAGGTACATTTTGTTTAAAACTGGTGAGGCCATTCAATTTTGTTTTCTGGATATAAATTCTGGTCTCTTTACAAATGCTTTACCTTTGGAGACAAGAAGCAAGAGTAATTGTTTGGTTGTCTTCTTCTGCAAATCTAAGTCCACCACGTACATTCAGAGAGCATTTATCAAAGCAATTCTTGTGCTAAGGTGAGCTGTCATGGATTATCATAGATTACAGATGTGTATTTTAACACCAGTTGCTCATGAGTAAAATGCCCTGTTGCTCAAAACCATTAAATCTGAGAAGGCTCAGATTTAGGCGTACAAGTTATTGAAGATTAAAGACAAGAAATAATTCTACATTAGCACTGGTGTGACAAAAAGGAAAGGGCTGTGGTTCAGCCTGCTGTGGGGCACAGTATTTCTAGCAGTGTATATGCACACTGTGTTCCTACTGCTGAAGATACTAATGCCAGTGTCTGGACATGGTGTGTGACCTTGTGTCCACCCTGGGTTGCAGATATTGCTCCTGCACCTGACCGCAGTCAAAGTATTGTCACACTCCTTTCGCACTCAAATGAATGTTATATGAATTCACATTTACATATAATTTATTTTTCTCTGAAACCAACCCTTCCTGTACACTAAATGTAGGCAGACATAGATGGAGGTCCTTATCCTCCATCAAGGAGGAAATTGGGCAAAAATACCAGGAGGCCATCATGGATGGCCTTATCCATGTAAGGACCTACTGAGCCAGCCCAGAGTGAAAAAGCAGTTTTCAGAACGTGGAAACAAGGGTAGGTGGTCTATATACATCTGTAAATAAAATGTATATTATATATCACATATAATAATATATAATAAAAATATGCTTCCTTTAATGATTGTCAAATGGATAAACAATTGACTCTGGAGTAACAATTCAGAGAGTGTTATTCTCTGACACTGGGAATGACTTTCAAAAAGAGAATAAACACTATTCCCTTTTGTGTTTCTTTGTTGCTTTATTCCCCTAATATCAGAGCAGACAATAACAATATCTATGAATCTCTCCATATGAGTTTTATTGGTTTACCGTTTGTGGCAATATAATCCATATTTAATTCAAAAATTAACAGGTTGCACGTGCGCTGTTACCAAAGCTTAGTATGACTTGATGTTGCTTACTTGAAAATTTTTCCACAATTGTGTTGCAATTGTGTTAAAAATGAGAAATAGAAAAATTTCCTTTCTAGCCAGGATTTTTTTAATGCTCATCTGGGTTTTTAAAGATGATCACAACTGACTGGCAAAACATGTGATAAATTAAATTCTACTAAATAAAACACCAGAAAAAACAATTCAGTCTATTTTGTGATATATCGAAGCAGCCTGTCTTTTTAGCAGTTTTTTGGAGGGCTACAAAAATACATTCTCAGAAAGGAGCCATTTTACATATCTGAACAGATAAAATAAAACTGAAAGTATTAGTATCTTCCAGAAGAGACGAATGTGTCAATAATCTTAAAAAGATAGGTCAAAACCAATGAAAGATAAAAATTCACAATTAATTTTACCCAAGTGAGTTATCTGTTCTAAAGTCAATTAAAGCAATATTAAAGCAGAGAAAAATACGAGACCAAGGAGAAATTAGGTGGTGGTGAAGTTAAATGATTAAGACTATTATTTAAGTTTGGGGAAGCCAAAGGAAATGTGAAAACAGTATTTGAGGTCAAAAAAATGATTAACAGTAGAAAGATGGGATGGGATGAAGAAAGAGAGCTAAAAGGAATGGAGGTAAAGCAGGTGTGATCCAAGGGAGATATAAAGAGATAGGGTGGGTGTTTTTTAAATAAGTCTCAATGCAGATTTATAGCTCTGTTATTGCAGATAGGAATGAGAAACAGGGAAGAAGGATTGAAGGAGAAACTAAAATCTGTAGGGAATAAAAGTGAAATTGTTTGCAATATAAGAAATACGATGTTGCTGTTTAAACATTAACTGTTGTTTTCTTTTGTGGGTTTGTTTGGTTTTGTTGTGGTTTTCTGGATGGTTTTGGTTTGATTTGTGGTTTTTGAGTATTAGTTTTGTTTCTGGTTTTGGGGTGTTTTGTTTTTTCTTCCCAAGAGTATTCATTTTCTTCTGTTCCTTTTTTACAATAAAATCTTGGAAGCTGGAAACTAGCTTCTCATTCAAAGAGCATCTTGTCTTTTCCTCTTGAGTAACAATGATTTTTGTTTCTCCTCTCCTTATTTTTTTTTTAAATCTTTCTCACTCTTTGGGGCATAAGCCAACAGAGTTTTCCCTTATTCTCTGCCAGTCTCATCAATGATGCAATTTTATGCTATGAACATGGCTCCAGAACAAGCTTTTTTAGGAAAACTTGCCAGCATAGAGAACATAAACTATGCAGCTCAACAGCAATTGGGCACAAATGCAATAGATCCATATATAAATTATGGCTACTGTTTGTTTGCTTTTTACTTTCTTGGCAACAACATGTTTATTAACAAACAGTGATTAGCAAGAGATTATAAAAAATGTAAGGAACACAACATAGCCTATTGTTCATCTCAGACCCCATTTAAACTAATTTATACATGGTTTTAATAAAGTAAAATAATTTGAAAGATTTAATATTTAGTCATTTGTAAGTATTAGTTCAAATTTACTAGTGACGAAAAAAAACCTGTGTAACATTGTAAAACTGTTCTTTCAACTGAACAGCCTACTAGAAAGAAATGGGAAACTGTTTTGTTTGCTTTTTTTCTCTCAGGTATCTACTGTTGTTCCTGATTATAATCTTGTCAATGAATGCAGAAAATTGTATGTACAATTTCTTTCCAGCTAGTACTAAAATGTAATTTTAATCTTCTTCCCAGTATATAGTTGTGTACCAATAAGATTTACATTTTAAAGTAAATACATTTTAAAATTTTAAAATAGTGTATTTCATTCACCTGTTGGTGTATTAAATGTTTGCAGACTATATCCACAATAGAATTTAAATGTAATAATGTTCTGCAAAGAAGGGAGTGACATTAAGTTTTCATCCTTTTCAGACTGCAGAAGTAATAGAAAAATGAAGAAAGAAAATAATGAGAACATTCTATATATATTTAGAGACAGAAAACATACATTCACTTCTAAAAAATATAAAACCCACTGAAACTCCTGTTGGTAGCTTTCTAAAAGAAAAGATAGGGTGGAAAAGACATGTACTGATATTCAAAATTTTAACAAAAGGGAAAACATAGTATGGTGCTCTTTCAGTCAGAAGATCTGGATTTATTTTCAGTCGAAATCAGTAAGTGAGGCACACCAGCCATGTCCCAGCTCCCTAACAGGACAAGGCTCAGGAAACTAAAAGTTTTCTCAGATTAATAGGGATACAGACAAAAAGGTGAAATGCTCCAAACCAGCTGATTAGAAAAAAAAACAATCATAGATAGAACAGGAACCAGAAATTCTCTGAAAAGTTACTTGGCAGCACATTTTTCATTTTCGCATTGCTTTGTTTAACCTAGTCTAGAGTCCAGAATCTCAAGATTTTTTTTCTGTATTCATAAGGACTTAGATTCATCTCATATTCCTTTGATGATCTTTAAGTTGGGAGCCTAAATTTTTTTTAAATTATCTTAGAAATTTCTTCTACAATTCATGAGGGGGCTGAAGCCCTTTTCATGTAGCTTGTGAACTTCTGATGGTCTGTCTATTTTGGAATGGATTCACTAAATCTAGCCTCAAACAGGCTTGGTGAATGCATGTAAACAACAGTTGCTTGAAGGTTAGTGACTTCAGCAACCACCCTGAAAGTACCATAAAGAATTAAACAATTTTGCTTGCAATGTACCCAAAAATAATGTGAAGAAGTGACCAGCAATGGCAGATGGAAGAGATAATGATTGATTAATAAATCATCAATGGTCAAATAAGAGACCTTCCATAGGTTGGTCCAGGCAGCACCCAGGCAAGAGAGTGGTTGTATAAATGCCATGCCATAAAGCAGACTCTGGGGAAATAGTGCAAAGATATCAGAATAACCAGTAAAAGATCCTACTGCCTTGTAGAAGCAGAGGAGAATCAAGGCAAGGAGGAGGATAGTTTGTCCTCTTCAGTGAAACAGGGACACAACATATTGTGATGTGGACCAGTTCTATTCAATGACCTGAGAAAACCTGTGTGCCGTCCCCAGCTCATGGTGAGGTGTGTGCACAGGAACAAGATTTCCCTGCTGTAGCTGTGATGTGGTCATGTCGCCCTGAGTTTTGCAGTCTTTCTATGTTTTCATTCCTGTAGTAGAATTTCTCAGGCATTTTTTCTGTAAACAAAAGGCATGTTTACCTACCGGTCCTTATTATTATCATTCTTTTTGTTAGGCGGAGAATTATGATAGACTTTTGGTCTGACCAGTGTCATTGAGAGGGGGTAACCCTATCCTCCAATCCATGGTTGTCTCTAAAAAGATATATAACTGACTGAATAAAGAGCCAGGCCGCTTCTTCCTTCTTCTTTGCCCCTTCTTTGCTCTCTCTTTTGGCCCAGGCCCTATCCTGACAGAACGGTGTCTGCGTGGTTCTTTCATGTCTGAGTACGACAGTCATGATAGCACTTGTAATTTTTCTCACTTGTGATGGACATCAGAAATACTGATGTCATCTGAACCACACCCTAAACTGGCTAACACCATGGAGAATACAACCTTGTAGAAGTGAACTTTGGCTTTCAGTTTTACAACGGAGTACACGATACTTAAAGAAACCACAGTAAATGTGTAGTTGTACTTAACAAGATAGAGGTGTCCTCTGTTCTCCAAGTAAGGCGTGAACCCAAGGTTATGAGGGTGCCAACTGGGTTAATGGCTCTTCTGATCAACTGCTACCAAGAATAGAGCACCTGGCATACCAGGTCACCTGTCGTTTCTTGTGAAATTTTCCATAATAGTTGGTAGATTAATTCATTTCCTTCTCTCCTGAGATTTGTAATTATTTTGGTAATGTGAATTCTTCACTATCAGTGATGGAAATGCAGGAAATTTACCATCAAAATTTGAAGAGAGTAGGGAAAATAAAGAGTTACTGCAAATGAATACAAAAAAGAATTGATGAAATAATCAAATGTAGTATTCTTTTAGGAACTTTCTTTGCTATTTAAGTATGTTTTAATGTAGGCTAATCCTTGGGGTTTTTTTCTTAGGTATTTAAAAAGCACAGAAATAAAATAACTCCTTGTATTTGTGGGTTTGGTGTAGGGGTTTGGTTTTTTGTTGTTGTGTTGGGATTGGTTTTCTAATACTAATTAACAATCATTTGAGTTTATCTACACAGAACAGATTATTTTGTTTGCTACAGCTTCCAATCACATTTCATAACAGTGAAAGGCATGAATACTTTGTTTTTTTCCAATTTTAGACATATGTGCAACCTGTTGCAGAAATTAAGGACATAGTTAAATGTGAGTTAAAGAAGGAGATGCTGAACATGAGTTTAATGAAACCGTTTCAAGTTGGTGCTCCAATGAGTATTTATTATTTATACAAGAAAGAACATTTTTGCCAAGGGAAATTGAGAAATGTGCCCCAGCTCAAAATAGCTAATAGAGAATATGATTTCCAATAACTTTTAAATTGCTGTATCTATCTTTTTCTATGTGTGATTTTCAGTTTTCTTCTGCTAGTGGATTTTCTATCTCATCTTCCTAATTACATCTGAATTCATTTCTTTGCCCATCACATTGGGCTACAAATCTGCTGCAGTAACTAAGCTCTCTTAAATTACTACCTCCTTTAACTTTGACTTTCAGGTAAGTTACTTCCTAAGGTCACAAGTTAGAAGTATTGGAACATACATTCCTAGGGAAGAGGAGAGAAAATAAATGGAGTTTGCCAGTCAGGAGACAGTTCGTATGGCATTGCAAGTCCCTAGTGGTCAGCCACAATTTTGACTATTCCAGATTGTAAATTGTTGTGCAGTGTTCAATATGTTGAGTTTATTTCAGAAGAAAGATTGAAGAGAACATGCCTACCAAGAGAATTCCTTCTGATTACATGATAGATGTCCAAGTTCCTGTGATGCATTTTTAAAATACATTAATTTGAAGATTAATATTGATGAATAGGCAACATATATGATAGTTTTCATTAGGAATAAAATTTTACAGGAGAAAAAATATGCTATAATAATATTATATTCAGAGATTTTGTTTCAGTCCAAGTGGATTAGAGGCAACAGACAGCACCTTGAAAGATATCACGGGGGGAAGACAGCTTTGGTATTCATTTAGTAAACACTATTTTACTAACATGATAGTCAGAAAACAGTTGGCAACAGTATATAATGGTTTCAAAATGATTCTTTTTAAAATCAGATTTCAGAAACAAAGTTTATATCAGCATTAGAAAATGATGATCAGCTTAGTCTGTCCACAAACAAATTTGTTTAATGTTGTTTTCAAAGCAGAATAAAATTTAAAATTAATAAATAAATAAAAACCATTTAAATCTCTTCTTTGTTGGTCATAGGTATGTCTGGAACTATTAAGGTCATTTATGGTATATCTTTTGTTGCATAATGTTTCCTCCTATTCCTGTGCAGCTTTGTGAAAGAATCAAATATTCTTTGAGCTTCCCATGTTACACAGTGATCCTGAGTCCAATTCCTCAGCAAGAAGGTACTGGTACTTTTCACTTAATGTCTCCAGACTGTGTTTCACTTTCCTGTGAATGGAATTGTAGTTACTTCTTGTGCCTTTTACTTGAATGTCAATGTATTTTCTGCAAAGCTGAGAAAATAAATAGTTACCTATCTGTGATTTTCTTTTCCTGAATTCCAGATTTCTTGGGTTTTTTAATCCCATACGCATTTGGAACTTAGTTTCTCTTGCATTGTCTTTTGAAAAAAAATAGATTAAAGCTGTTTACTTTATACATACTTTATTTGATCTCAGTGCTACCACAGCAAAGTAAGTAAAAATTGTTCCTGATAGTTGTTCAATAACTTCCATGAAATTAATGTAACACTTTCAAAGTATTTAAAATAATTGAAATTTTCATTACTCTTTTTTCTTTTCTTCCCCGAGAAGTTGAATGAAAAGCCACATTTGATTTCTTCTTGTACCCTCGTTGACAGGCTCAGAATCTAGTGAAGTTGCAGGGCAAAATATCAACTTTGGGGAATGGTGAGCCCGTAGCTCAAGGGACAAAGGGAGTCCATTGGTGGGACTGTCCCTGGGGATAGAAATTCTTTCTAGGTTAGGGGGAACCAAAAAGGCCTCTCCCAGGATGCTCTGTTTTATTATGCAAATGTATCCCAGTTCTGCTTCCCCAGTTGACAAGTTGACCTCTCCGCTCCCTTATACCTTATCTGTTCTTTCCCTAGAAAATTCTCCCTTTCCCACTCTCCATTGGACTCTTTTCCTCACCACTCCCTCAGATTTTTCCCATTGGCTCCCATACCCCAGTCCCCCCTATGTATCGCCCCCGTGCCCTCCGACCATTGGTCCCTGATGCTTTCCCCACCCCCACATAGAACCGTGGAAGCTCCATTGTTCTACATCTTTTTGTCAGTGGTACCTTTCAGGTGCGTGTTGGAATAAACCTCTGCCATGGAAATTCCACACAAGGACCCGTCCTGCCTCTTTGCCATTGATCTGTCGAAGAAGCTCTCGGGTGCATGTGAGTGTGTCTGTGTGTCTGTGTGTCTGTGTCTGTGTCTGTGTGTGTCTGTCTGTGTGTGCAGTGGCTGCCGAGCGACTTTCTGTTGGAGTCGCTTCGGGAGATCGTGGCAACCCACCAGATCACCCCCAGAAACCAACAACTGACTTACCTCATAAGCTGCCCTTTCAAGTCAGTTGACAAGAAATTTGGAAGTTTAGTTTCAAAAGCCTGCTATGGTTTATGGGGAGGCAAACGGATTTGTTCAAAGGTTCTTCTTTTGACTCTTGAAATTCGCTGAAAGACTTTTATGAGCAGGGTTCTAAAGATATCCATGTCTAATCATTGAAATGCAAGAGCAAAAAACCAAGACTTCTTTGCATTGCTGAATCTCTAATTTTCAATTAAATAAATGGCTTAAACTATTTTTCTGCCTTCAGTAACATTATCACCTTCCTTTAAAAAGAAGACTGTTTAAAAAACAGTCATCTATAACTGCAGTTGAAAGATGGTGACAAATCAATGGAAATTAGCAGAATAAAAAATTAATTAATAGCAGGAAAAAAAAATAATTACAAGAGGACTTGCCTAGCAAAGAGGTCTATACTAAATGTTCCCGACCCAAGATCTCTGTATTGTTGCCAGCTCTTCTAGTGCATAAGCTTTTACAGTAATATTTTTGGTTATGTGAATTTACATCTAAAATTTTTGCAACAGCTTGAAGTATAATTCACCATTCTATAGCAAATTCTCTGTTTCACTAATGTTTTTCCTACAATCAACATAGTCATCATGAATAGACATTAATAGCTGATAACACCTCAGTTAATATTCTAATTTCATCTTTTTGATGGGGCACATAAAAAGAGCAGAAAACACCTCAACCATACCTTACCATTTTTGCAGCAGAATACGAAACAGTATACAAAGTGTTCAAAATATGAAAGATACCTGTAAAATCTGTAATTTAAACCTGTAATCTGAAATTTAGTATGACCATTCAGAGTGAACACAGAACTTGCTAAAACACCACCCTCCTGCCTCCTAAAATTATGTTTTGAACCATAATGGAAAACTATGACATTTTTACACCTTGTACCAGAGGGTTGTTTAGCCTGGAAAAAAGGAGGCTCGGGGGGGACCTTATCACTTTCAACAACTAAAGAGGTAGTAGTGAGGATAGGTGGGGACAGGTTTTTCTCCTAAGTAACAAGAAATAGGACAAGAGGAAAGGGCCTCAAGTTGTACCAGGAAAGGTTTAGATTGACATTAAGAAAAATTTCTTCAGTGAAAGGGTGGTTAGGCATTGACACAGGCTGCCCAGGGAAGTGGTGGAGTACCATTTCAGAAAGTATTTAAAAGATGTGTGGATATGGTGCATGGCCTTGGTTTAGGGGTGAACTTGGCAGTGTTAGGTTAATGGCTTGACTTGATGATCTTAAGGATCTTTTCCGACCTCAATAATCTATAATAAACTGCCCAAGCAGAGTAACCATCCCTTTTGATTGGGATGGTAAATCAAGTTTGAGAAAGCATGTGGAGGAGGCTAAGCATACCTTTGAGAACTGGCAGTGAAGCAGGGAATTTTTCCCCACAGCTTTGTAAGACCAGATACCAAATTATTCACCTCTGGTATGCAGTCCCATTTATTTACAGACACCCTCCTTTTACGAAGGGCATCATTTGGTATAACTGGGGACTGTCCAGGAAAAAGAAAAAGAAACCATCGAAAGATGTGCACCATTCATGTAGTAACACTCTTGGCTTCCTTTGCTAGTCAGGGGGAGGAGGAAGAAGAATCGTCCAGGTCAAATCCACTCAGGATTTAATTGCCATTGTCCTTTCATGACAACATCCAAACCAAGATCAGAATTGTTCAGGTGTGGCAAAACCTCATGATGTGCCAGGGGATGGAGTGGGACAGGAGGATCATCAAGCACAAATCCCACTACTTATCTACTAAAATGGAAAAAAAAACCCCATGGCAACAGATCTCTCTTACCTACCATGCAGAAGCAGCTGAGATTCAGAGGAATCCTTTAACTAATCTCTTGGGGTGACTTTATAATGTTGTATCCCTTATCGCCACTCTATGCCTAGACATGAATCCTGTGCCTTTCTGTGCCTTTAAAATTGGGTGCGTGAGAAAGGAAAAATATCAGATGAACTTTTCAAAGCAGTTTGTGCTCCAAGGTCACACTACTCCTCTGCTTCTGTGGTGGCAAGAGTGGAGGAAGCACCTTTTCCTGCTTTTCAGCCACCTTTCAGCTCTGTTTCTCCAGAGAGAGATGGAGAGTTAAACCTTTTTTCTTGGGACTTTGGCTTTTTTCCTTCTTCTTGTCTGGAACTGTTTGGCAACACCAGAACATACCCAGGAGACTTTACATCTCTGGCCTGGAGGGGCCTATGCTGAAAACCTAGCTCCAAAGAGGAGAGAGAGAGACCACACCCACAGAAAGGACTCTAAAATCTTCCCAGGTTTCTCTCCACAGCGAGAGATTTATTATTTAGCATTATTCTTTTCCCACGGGTTTGTTGAATAAATAGATTTCTTTTCCTTCACTTTCCTCCAAGGAATTTCTTCCCACACCTGGTGGGGGAGGGGTGGCTGTAACCTGCCTTCTATCAGGGGATGTTCAGTTCGGACGTTCCTCCGAATTTGTCTCAAACCAGGACAATTACCCTCACAGTCACCTTATACATACATTCATTTGGTGGTTCTGAAGAGGCATCCCATGAAATCCACCTAATCCTACATCTGAGAAAACTTTTGTTGCTTGATTAAGTGAGACTCAAGTTCCCAGTTAAATCGTGGAGGATAACATTTTGACATATAAAACCTTTATCTTAGGTGGAAAATATTCCTTAGGAATTCAGGCTGTTTTGGTGGGTTAAGTACTTTAGTGCACCCGTGGTTTTACTTCCACCTCCAAAGCCAGTAGCCTTGAAACAGTATCAGTTACCCAGGGAGGCATGCTGGAATCACTCAGGTAAAGTATTGGAGATGGGCATTATCTGCCACACCACTCTCCACGTAATAGCCCAGTTTGGCCCATAAAAAAGCCAGGTGGTTGCTGATGCATGATAGTAGACTACCAGCTAATAAATAAAGCAGCCTCTCCCACAGCTGCTGTTGTCCCAAATGTATTGACAGTGTTTGAATGCATTGAGAGAGAAGCTGCAGCATGGCATGCTGTGACTGATACGGCTCATGCTTTCTTTAGCACATCCATTACTGCATTTTCCCAGGAACAATTTGACTTTTCTTGGGAAGGAATGCAATATACTTTCACTGTCCTGACTCAGGGGCTTTTGCATAGCTCTACTATCTGCCACGGGCTAGTGGCACAACATCTGGAGAATAATAACATCTCTCCAGATTGTAAATTTTTCCATTACATGGATCTTACTATCATTACTGGGCTCACTGAGCAGGGAGTCAGAGAAACTCACAGCAATATTTTAGACATCATGGAAAACATAGATGGGTGATCAATCTCAAAAGGTTATTAGATATTATCTCAAAAGATAATACAAGGGCCCACTACACAAATTATATCAGAAACCTCGACGCGTTGCCTGAGGTGGCTAAACAAACTATCTTGCATATGTCTGAATACAAAAAATAAAAGAACTTGGAATTCTGGATTATGGGACACAATTTCTCCCCATGCCACATAGATCTTATGGCTGTTGTATCATATATGTTGGAAAAAGGCCTAACTAAAACCGTGGGAAAAGGAAAAAAATCAACTTTTGTACAAGCCAGACAGGCTGTCTTACATGCTGTGGCTTTGGGGCCCATATTGGCCAATAAACCTTTCGAATTTTAAACTCTATGTATATGATGATACTGGGCCTAGTAGAGCTTTTGGCAATGAGGGAAGAAAATGCAATCCTCCTTGGGTTATAGTCTCAACTCCTCTCTAGACTGACTCAAAATTACACCCCTTTTAAAATACTACTTTTAGCTGCATATTGAGTACTGACAGAAGCTGAAGGGATGACAAGGCATTGATCTAACTGTGAGACTACCTGTCCTGCCAGGGTGTCCAATGACACGAACCATAAGGATGGGAAAAGGCAAGGTGGTTTGAAGTGGAAATGATGTACCTCCACACATGCTAAGCCAAATGTACCGGTTTGGTCAGGACATACAGTTAATTGTTTTCACAGTAACTTGTATGGTGCTATGTTTCAGATTTGTACTGAAAAGACTATTGGTAACACAAGAATATTTTGGTTAGTGCTGAACAGTGCTTACAGAGTCAAGGTCTTCTCTGCTTCTCACACTGCTCTACTAGCAAGTGGGCTGGGGAGAGAAGAAGAAGATGGGAGGGGATGCAGCCATGTCAGCTGAGATGATGGGACAACATTAGAGGAAGGGCAAAATGATGCACAGGCACTGAGGAGTGATTAAAAAGTGGTGGGAGGAACCAAGGTGAGAGAAGAAGGAGCAGGAGGAGGTGCCAGGTGCAAGACCCAGGATTCCCCTGGAGTCCCCTGCAAGAGACCATGGTGGAGCAGCTACTTCCCTGCAGCCTGTGGAGAGAACCACCGTGGAGCAGACATCTACAATGCAGCCTGTGGAAAGGACCATGCCTGTGCAAGTGGATAGGCCCCAAAGGAACCATCCAGGACCCCACTCAGGAGAGGTTTATTCCTGAAGGGCTTTAGTCCATGAGAAAGATCTACACTAGAAGAGGGGAAAAGTATGAGAAAAAGGAAGCAGAGAGGGACTGCTGTCGTCTGATAGCACCATTTGCCATTCCCCTTGCATCTCTAAGGGTCAGGTGGAAATAGACAAGTGGAGAATGAAGGAATAAAGTTGGGCTTGGAAAAACACAGGAGTGGGAGGAAGGTGTTTTAGGTTTTCTCTTTGTTTCTCAGTATTCAAATCCATTTTAATTGTCAATAAATTAAATTAACCTTCTCCAAGTAGAATCTGTTCTGCCTGTGATAGCAATTGTCAAGTGATCTCCTTGTCTTTGTCTCTATTCAAAAGCTTTTTCATGTCATTTTCTTCCCTTGTCCTATGGAGAGGCAGGAGTGAGAGGCTGACTGGCTGGGCAGCTGGAAGCTGCCAAGGTCAGCACATCACAAACATGTATACAGTCACATCTATATGCATAGTGCATTGTCTTCTCCACCTAACAATACTATGTGCACCCATTTCAGAACTATAGTTCTATGAAGAAAAAGGTTTGGGAATGCATTATCCAAGGGACTAGTCAAAGCTGAACCCACAATGCTGAGTAAACTTGACTCCAACCAGCAACTGCTGATTAGATAACCTGAAATACCCAGACCTCTATGTCGGTGCCTTGAGCAGAGAATGCCCCTGAAAGAAGAGAAAGTGAATGAAATGCAAGACATTTTAAAAGCAAGCAAACCAAGGACATAATTATGAAATAGGGGCATAAACATATTAAAATAGGTGTTGAATAATTATAAACTTTTAAAAAATACTTTTTCTTATAATGTTAATTTCCTATCAGTTGTGTTCTAGGAAATATTTTGATACTTTTTCTCCAAAAAACAGTCTAAGAAATACAGGAAAATCTTCTAAATTTCATCTTGTCTTATATGCTGTTTCTTCTTGTGCTTCCATATTTCAAAAAAGTTTCCTAACTTTTATATTATTACATAAATACATCATGGATTCTATTTTTTCATACCATCTGTTTTCATGTTGCTTATAACCTTGTGTCACTCTAGTGAAGAAAAAAGCAACACCTCTAAAATTCCTTTAAACTGGTACTTAAATTTTTAGTGAAAAGGAGTGTAATTAAAAAAAATCTTAATAACAGATAAGGTAGGATTTGCTGTGTTCTATGCAAGAAAGGACACCAGAAATTCTCCAGGAAATTATAATGCTTCAGTCCCATCAATTTACATTATTTTGAATATAGATTTGAGCTGTAAAATTCCAGCTCAAATTCCAGCAAAATCTGAATCACACATCATAGATTGAATTGTCGTACTTCATTTAAAAACTTCATCTCTCAAAATCCTTCTCAGCTGCCTTTCAGACATTTAGTCACAGCAGTTTTCAGCATGACATGTAATTCAAGTGTCAGCAATAGTAAGAATTATCCTTGAATTAATGAGTGATAGATATTCTGAGTTGCTTCATTTGTGTAAAAATCGCTGTGAATTCTACTACATTTGTTCCATTATCTCCCTATTGGGGGAAAAAGAAATAATCCTCTAGTTTTGTTGTTTTTCTGTTGGTGCAAGCAATGTGGCATGTTTGATTTCCATGCAAAAAGAATTCAAATTTCTTGAAAGTGAGTTGCATTGTCATAAATTTTCACATCAGATTTCTTTTTATATGATGCACAATTTTCCAATTTTCCGTTTTAGTTTGCAGTTATATTTTAGAAATAATGAAGAGATTTTAAGTGAAAGGTTTTAGAGAACATAAGTTCACTTTTCTGTATTCCTATGTTGCTCATTCATGTTTTCTGAGATGTACTATTGTAGGTAAATTGTTCCTCAAGCACATGGCATTTAAAGTTTCACAGTTTTTGTAATTTCCTCCGAATATAGAACTTACATAGAACTTACACTTCTCTTACCTATTATCACTTTCCTCCTTTCATGCCATATATTTAAACATAATGAATAGCTCTACCGTCACACTTTTATTTATTTTTTATAGTTTTTGTTTTGACCTCTTGTTTTGCTCTGCTCTTAATTACCTCTTGACAATTAAGAGTATGAAGGAAGATATTATATTTTCTGGTATACTGAGAATTTGAAAGAGAAAGCAAAAAATACTGCTAAGGAAAAAGGAAAGAGTTGATTTCTTTATTTGCATACAGATCAGGATGAGTTTCTTTCTTTCCCTTCCTTTCTTCCTTCCTTCCTTCCTTCCTTCCTTCCTTGCTTCCTTCCTTCCTTCCTGCCTGCCTGCCTGCCTGCCTGCCTGCCTTCCTTCCTTTTTCTTTCTTTTTTTTCTTCCTTTTCCTTTGAAGAGCTGACTGAGCTGAATTGCAGACCGATTTTACAACTCCTTGGACCTTTGATAAATGTGGCCTATGTATATAAATAATTCTGGCAAGTATATGGAATTATTAAAATAATAAATGTGAGACTAATATTCTGATAAATTGAAAGATACTGCTTGTATAATGAAAAATTATGGTTTCACCTATAAATAAAAGTAGCTTGTTTGTCTCAGCTGTTTTCTTTTGGAAACAGGTCTTTATGATGGTGGTACACTACATAAATCTTACATATTTTAGCACAACTGTCTCCTAAACACTGAGTTATTTTCTGAGGAAATGCTGGCCTGTCTGGGTAATTTTAAAAGTGGATTAACTGAACAGTTCCTGAAATTCCATATTTCTTCCCATTCAGGAGCTTGACTACAAGATATTCTGGTACTATAAAAACCATTGTCACTTTAAATGCCTAATTTCATTAGAAGCAATGTAGAACAAAAGGAAATGGTGAAAAAAACCAGAAAGAATATATTTAAGGTTTTTAACTTAATGCAGGTTACAAACTGTCTTGTGTGTCTTTATCTTGTTAATATTTCAGCAAAAGAATTCCTTAAAGACTTAATATGAACTAAAATTTAACTGTACCTGCAACAAAGAATGTGAAAAGCCATCCAAAACCTATTTCTATCAAAATAATCTCAGAGATTAAAGACACAGTGATTCAGGTTTTAGCAACATACCTTACGTGCTTGATTCTTTGGAGAACATTAAGATTTAAGAGATTAACCATTGTATTTGAAATGAATAACTTGAATTATGAGATAGGCCACAATGACTGAAATAAAAAAATAGACTCAGTCTATAATCACGTGTCTCAAACAATGTGAAAGTATTTGTATATGCTGGCTTTTTTATACAGATGTCCATATGTGTATATTAGAATTTAGCGCAGTATAATCCTGTTTCCTACATTTTTTCTTTGTTATTTCCCAAAGCAACAATACAATGATGTTGAGAAAAGGCCATGTTTGCTGAGATACTCTTCCACTTCTGCATGTCTTGTCCTAGTGAAAAAAAAAAAACAACTAGTACTACTGATAAAAGAAGATGGAGCAAGCTGTCATTTACTGAACATTCAGAGTACACTGTATTCTTTCCCAACAGAACAGTACCCAGTTATCAACTTCCGTAATTTCTTCCACAGAATAGCAGTACAACTTTCACCAGTTCTTCCCATTTTCAGATCTCTCTAAGGGTTTTTAATAACATCATGCTTTGTCTTTACATACATCTGCATCCACTTACACTGCTCATTATCTAGGTTCCTTCTGATACAGCTGAAATTATAATTTCCCAGTACTGTTTGCTTGTTTATATCTTTTGCCCTTGTGTATGACTTGTAACAATAGAAATAGAATAGAAAAAGAGAAGTCATGAGAAAGGGGAAGTGAGAATAACTAGAGGGAATAAATATGTTCCAGCAGGAATTGAATGAAGTTCAACAAGGCGAAATGCGAAGTCCTGCACGTGAGAACAATGCCATGTACCAATATATGCTAGGGGCCATCCAGCTGGAAACCAGTTGGCAGGAAGGGGTATGGTGATCCTGGTGGACACAAAGTTCCCCCCAACCCAGCACTATGCCCTTGGCACAGGAAATGTTAATGGTACCCTTGGCTACTTTAGAAAAGTACCGCCTGCTGTTTGAGGCTGTGTGTTCCTTCTTTTTTTTTAATTCAGCACTGGTGAGTCCACACCTGTAGTATTGGGTTCTGTTCTGGGCTCCTCAGCACAAAAGAGACATGTACATACTGGAAAGAGTCCAACAAAGGGTGACAAGGATGATTAAGGGATGGAAGCACCTCACATATCAGGGAGGTCTGAGAGAGCCTGTTCTGTTGAGCCTAGAGAATCACAGAATCACTAGATTGGATGAGACCTTCAAGATCACTGAGTCCACCACCAATCCAAGAAGTGAATGCTCAGGGGGTATTTTATGAATGTGCATAAATACCTGAAGGAAGGATGCAGAGAAGATGTGTCCATGCTCTTTTCAGTGGTTCCCAGTGACATAATGAGGGGCAATGGGCACAAGCTGAAACACAGGAGGTTCCATCTGAACATCAGTAAACACTTTTTTGCTTTGAGGGTGTCCGAATGTTGGCACAGGTTGCCCAGAGAAACTGTGAAAGCTCCATCTGTGGAAACATTCAAGACCCATATGGACATGGTCCTGGGCAGCTGACTCTGGACAGCCCCACTTGAGCAGGATGGGTAACAGTCTATTCACTACTCAGTAAAGTTTTGAAAGCCAAAAGGTAGTTAGCATAAGACTGCTTACCAGAAACCACAGAAGCTGAAGTAATCTCTGTGCTTAGAGAGGTATTATGCTTTAAATGTTCAGGGCCTAATAAATACCCTGACTTATAAAAGCAGTGGGAACCTTGCTCTTGCCTTCATTAATACAAGTCATTGGTAAAGAGCAGGATCATTAAGCTGCAACACCCACAAAGACTAATATAAATACAGGCTATTCTTTACTCCCAGTTCTATACTGTTTTCATCTCAGGAGACCCACTATACTCTTGCAGAAATACTTGAGCCAGTAACAGTGAATTGCAGTAAAACCCAGTTTGCAGTCTGGTCCTTAAAAATATCTAAGATAAACAACCTGATTATTCAAAATCATGTGCTGTGATATTTCAGACTATTTTCTAGATCATAACTCTACAGAAATTTCAGGCTTAAAGGGAAAAAGAAAGAAAGAAAGGAAATAAACCCACAGTTTTATTGCTTTTGTTTAAAAAAAATTCCATCTGTAAAAAGGCATTGTAATAGAAAGGCATAGAAAAGCATAATAGAAAAGAGGTACCGTATGTTGTGCTATGTACTTCACAGCTACTTCACACATAGAAGAATGACTTGTTTATGTCCATGTCATTGCCTTTCATGTCACTTTTTAAAAAGGCCTTGAATTTAATTCTGATGAGATAGAAACAAGTAATCTCAATAGGACTGAAAAGAGACTATAGAAACAATTACCTGTATATTCCAGACTGATACTGGACACACATATGCATGCACCAGTTTTGCAAAAAAATTATATATATCTGTTAAGCACAGTTACATAATATTGTTCTAGATGTATTAATTGGCACTGTTTTATCTGTTTTGCACATTATAATAAGGAAGAGGGATGCGGAGCATAAAAATAATAGTTGTTTAATCCAAAAGTACTTTATAGTGTTTGTCCTAATCACTAGCAGAATTCCCATACAATCTTGATTGATGCATATGCCTTTGTTATTATCTTCTTAACTTCCTTAGGTCAAGGAGCCTCTCCACCTTGCATAATCAAATAGAACACAAATGCAGATGCAACAGAATATTACTGACGTGGTTAGAAAAAAATACGCTTAAGCTAAATAGGTATTATTTAATGAAATAAACAAAAGTATGTACATAGTCAATAACACAGTTAAATTAATTTAGAGCAATATAATAAAAATGATACATAGGAATTCATTATGATTATCCTTCCATGGAGACAAGTATTAGAAAAGGGGAGAGATTTATTAGGTCGCCTAGTAAGTTTCTCCACCAAATTATCACACAAGTGTAATTTCTCCAGTCTCACTTTAACTGACTCAAGTGCTGCAAAGTTCCTCCACTTCCAGAGAATTTATTCTGTTGTTCAACAGACTAATAGAATACAGTTTTCTTGGAGGCTTTACCTTAATATTCACTTTTTTCCCTGCTCATTTTTATCCCATTTTTTAATTATACGTGTAGGATCTACTTTGAGAGCGCATGGATTTTCTAAATGCATGCACTGCAAATATTTACAGACAACTTCATATCCTTATCCCTCAGTATAATCTCCTCATTCTCATTATTCCAGTCGAGTTTGTAATGCCTGTATTTAAAGTCAACTATTCCAACACATACACAAAAAAAAAATAGTGAAAGGATGTCCATAGGAGGGTTATAGTGAGGGTAATGAACAAAGTACTTGCTGAAAGTACTTTTCATGTCTAAAAAGAAAAATCTAGCCAAATAGTCCAGAAAGGCTGAATATTTTAATTCCGAGTGTTGGTTGTATAAAAGAATTCACTATTTTTTTCAATACATGAAAAAAAATTTACATAGCTTAAGTTCTAGAGGTCAGTTCAACTTCCTTGCCCTAGAATATTCACATGTAGAGCACCATTCGAGATGGCCTAGGCCACCTTTCTTTGTCTGTTATTTCTAACGCACCCAAGTCTCCTGTGAATTCTTCATATCTACTAGTCAGGGACCAAGATACTTAGGGTTTCTCATGGTATCAGGTAGTTATGTGTTTGATGACAGGACTGCTTTTAGTGACTGTCTACATGATTTGAAAATAGTAAAATTCATTCAATTTCAGAATACCAAATACTGTTTAAAGTCACTGCTGTAGGAACTGTTTCTGTAGGTGTCTAAATAGAGGTATAACACAATGCTAATACTAAATTCTAAGAAACAGCCTTTACTACCATGACTTTTTTATTAATTTTATTCAGTGATGCTTTGATCAGTCCTGCATTTCATTTCCCCATAACTGTAGAACTATAACTCTTCCAGAGTTATTTCTGAAGTGTTACTTCTGGATTATAATTTTGTAAATTATAATTGATTTAATATATTGTTCTGGCCTAGAGTATTTTACAATAATTCATGATTTTTTAAATAGCACAACAACTTTCTTTAAGTCAAAGAAAAACAGTTACTTGTTTGAATTTTTAAATGCATGGGCTTAGTCCGCGGCCGTATAATTTTGTTTATTTACTTACTTGTTTGTTTTTGTCTCTAATAACAAAGCATATATATTTAATCAGATGAATTTCTGAGTATTTAATACATACAAGAAAATACTCATTTATTGTCAGGAATGTTTTACACAGGAGGTGTTGTTTAATGCATTGAGTGCATTAATTTTGAATAATTATAGATGGAGCTGTCAGCCAAACAGTGGAGTAAAAATAAAAATTTAGGGCATGGAAGAGATAGTTCTGTTCAAATGAATGTGTCTTGGCAAACATGAATAAAAACATTAAAAAAACCCAACCAACCAAAAAACCCTCCCACAGAATAAAGCAAATAGGAATCAGAAGACAAAATGTTGCCAAAAATAAAACAAACAAAAAAACCCAAACAAAAAAAACCCCAAAACTACCCACAGGCAATAAAACTATCTCAAGTTTATTGCTCCCTTGACCTTCTGGTAAAACACATGTTTTTTTCCTGCAACAGTTATTACTGGAAGTAAAGCTTGGATTACAAATTAGTTCCCTCATTTGATCTGCCGACTTAATCTGGCATCTGTTGTAACTACTGGATCTCTGTGATATCACATAAATAATAATTACAAGCACCTTCTCTAAAAAAATTCATCTCTATTTTCCTTTGCAGCATAGCTTGGCAGCTATTTCACTTGAATTTTCTCAGCTTCATAGCCTCTTACTATGAACATACCAAATAAAATTTGCAATTTTATTTTACCACTCCGCAGACTTACCACACATTTTAGAAGACTGGGAGGAATCTGTGCCTTCACATTCACATTTGTTTTATTGAACTATTGACTCTTGTGGTCTTACCATTGTTAAATTCCCTCTATCCATGGTCCACCATGATTTTTGATCCTGTAAGTAATTCGGGATTAGACCTTTAATTTCTAACATATTTTAGATTGGTTGTGCACCATTTGCTTGGTTGATAGCTATACTTAATTCTGACGTATCTTTCCTATTTTTGAATAGCCATAGATATTGAAAAAAGTTATTGCACTGTAAATCCAGTTACATGCTGATGTCACTCAGATTTATATTTTGCTCGTAACACCAGTATCGGTTCTGCTGTTACAGAAGTGGGTTTTATTTACTGGATGTAAAACTATGAACAAAGCAATATATTGCTAGGTAAATAAAGATTTTTGTGGATTGGTATTATTGGCTTTTCAACAGCTTAAAAGGTTTTTTACTGTATATTAACAATTTACATATTTTTTCTTGAAAGCCATTACATCCATGATGAAAAAGCTTGACAGAAAAAAGAAGCCATTTCACCTTCATTCATAATTTGGCTATTACTGTATCAGGAGTTTTTCCCCTCCAATTTGCATAATAATCATTAGATTATTCCAATGTTTTCCCCGACATTTAGCATCCAGCACAGCTCACTTGAGTTTTTCTTGCCTTGAGAATCAGCTACTGAAATATTCTGTTGGCTGATTTGCTTGACAAATCCTTTTGGCTGAACTTTAGTATGTATAGGAAACAGCTGTTCAATTACTGACACTTACTGAAAGAGAACCTGAGTAATCCACAAATCACTGTACTATTTGCTTTTAGCCCTTTGCTGACAGTGGTACTTGACTAAGCAGTGAAAATCTTTCTTCCCAAAATGATGCATTTTGTAAAGGAGCATATAAACAAAGACCGTTCATCCACTTGAAACACATGAGAGGACATAAAAGATTATAGCAATATTATTTATACAACATTCAGGCACAGGTTGCTAAACAATTCTCCCATGATCTGCTTTGAATGTTCTATTTAACTATTCATATAAATTTTCAACGTGCATGTAACATACACTGTGACAAATAACCTTTTCCTGTTCACAGATATGCATGCTGAAAATTAGACCACAATATTCTTCAGTGCATATCCTTTGTGCTAAATCTTGTAATCATTACTCTAAGGTTATCAAGACTCAACATAAAAAGAACTCATGGAAAATTTCCTATAGTATCTTAAAAGAACAGAAGCCAACTAATTGTTTTCATATTATATGACAAACAAAGTTTCGTTACAATGTTTTTCTTACTTATTAATGTTATTAGCTTTATACATGAAATAAGCAAAATTTTGTTATATTTTTATAACTTTTTCCAATTTTTTCAGTTGATGAGTGGACAAATCTATATATATATAAACATGCCTCCTACAAGTAATACCGATATACATAACACTAGTGGAAAATAATGTTAATATTTTTCGCCTAGCCATAATCTTAAATTATTAATCTTTGTCCACTCAAAGAAACTCTAAAATATCCCCAAAGAAAAAGGCTTTTCTTAAATGAATTTATTTTTTTCCCCCATCCCTCATTACATTTTTGTTCTTCTTGTCTTCAGTTGGGACTTCTGAGATTATCTTTCTATCCAAAAAGCACACCCCAAACTAAGAAAAAACCCTACAACTGCTGCTGCATCTAAAATCAAAATTACAGCTTGTCTGTCAAGACAGAGGTGTGTTTATCAAAACAGATATCAGAACTGAGCAGCCAATGCTATCTTTAGTCAAATAATTAGCCTGTTGATCAGCAGCTCTCTAGATCGGATCACCAGTTAGTCCTTGGTATTCAGGATAACATAATTCCTTCCTTTTAAGTTCGTTATTATTATGTGATTTTATACAAAGATGCCCTTTACCAATGTATTAACATTATTTTCAGATTTTTTCATACATGATTAGCAATCTGTGCAATAGAAGAAAATAATAAAATTAGCATTCTAACCACCCAAACCCCTTCCCCATTTACTTATGTGAAATTTTTCTATGCACTTATTTAGCATGAAATTTTCAGCTGTTACGATGGATATTTATGTCGATATAATCAAAGTTGAAGCCTGGATCCTATTTACATTGATCAAAAGTACTGTCAGTGCCTTCTAACTTTTAATTTCTAATGCCATACTCTGTAAAATATGACCATACCATAAATGACCTCTTCATGCCACAATTCAAAGAAACCTCAGACCACTTCCACAGCAGTTTCATACTTGAATTTTTTTTGTTGTCTATGAAAGACTACTGTCAAGACATACATACTTCTCAAAGAAACAGTCAATCCATGTCTGAACACTCAGAACAGAAAAGAAAAAAAATTCTCTCCTCCTCAGAGATTCTTTCTTTTGGAGTACAAAATACAGAAAGCTGCTAGTGTTTTGTTTTACAATTGATTATTTATTAACTTTTCCTTTCTCCCTAATCTATCAGTGTTTCAAAGTACCTCTGTTTCAAACTCTCCTCTGTCCAAGAAGATAAGTGCCCTTGCTCTACTTCCACTTTGTCTTGCTTTCTTCTCTTGTCCTCTCATCTCTTTTTAATATGAACAGTCTTTTCTTTCAAAAATTGCGTAACTGGTGCTTATCTGTTTAGACTCTGAACTGTTACCCCCTTGTATTTACTCTTAAATCAACTGCTTCTATTTCAGACCTGAAGAAGGGCTTGGATGCCCAAAAGCTTGGGTTTTTTTTTTCTGTCCAGTTGTCCAGTAAAAAGATACAGCCTCTAATGACAGGGCTGGAGCCACGGCCAGGTCTGGGTGAGCTGCAGCCGACAGCAACCCCAGGGCCTCGGGAGGCCGAGCTGCTGCCCCTGCCTTCCCCCATGGCGTATGCACACAGTGATGATGTATGCACCGGCTGTGGCATCCTGCTGTAGCAGGCATGCTGCCATCTTTTCCAGAGAAGAAAACCAAGCATTTTATGGAAGAGAAGAGAAGAGAAGAGAAGAGAAGAGAAGAGAAGAGAAGAGAAGAGAAGAGAAGAGAAGAGAAGAGAAGAGAAGAGAAGAGAAGAGAAGAGAGAAGAACAAGACAAAGAGGAGGCTTCAGTTACCACCACCATGTACAAACACAGACCTCAGTTTTAAAGTACATATGATGCCAAACTCACAGCAGTAATGTGCTCTTGATAAAAGGATGTCTCACTGCTAATAAAGTATCAGTTGTTACTGCCGAGGTTCAATAAATAAGGGACATAAATTTACTTGACCTATCATTACCTAAAAATGAAGGAGGTAATAGAAGTATAATCTTGTTCGTATAAATTGAAAGGAATGGTTTAAGTATTTTAATTAGCAATTGACTAGATAACTACCACCATAGTAAAACAAATGTCAATTAACACGCTAATTATTTTTTGGCAATTAATTGATACCAAATCAACCCACTACAGTTATTTTGTTAAACAACAGTTAAATCCTAAAAAGTCTTTACAAGTTTAATTTATAAATTACAGAGCAAAGGCACACATTTATTGCTAGCATGGTTGGGTTAATTTTGAGGAAAATAGATTAGGTTGGTATTACTTTTAAGCTTTATTAAATTAATTTAAAAGGTTATGTTTTAAGTGCACAATAAACATTTAATCTAAATTAAACAGTTGAATTTAATTAATTTTTAAAAGTTTCACGCATCTTCATGTAATGTTATAGTAGAAATAGTATCTCAGTCCTGAGAACAAAACTGTTTGCTCCTCTCTCATAATTGACTATTTTGTTTAAAGACATATATAATACCAATATGAGAAAATTACTTACTTCCCAACCACATCCATCCCTCATTACCTATTATTAGCTTCCTGGGATATACCATTACATTCTTAATGTTCAAAAAAAACTCTTCCACAGACAGAAACTTTCATGTTAATGAGTATTTATATGCAAAAACATTTGTTTTTTATAATAAGAAGTTATTCAGTGGATGTTATATACAGAATTAAAAGATTAAAATATAATGGTTAATAAAGACAGTTATTTAAGGCAAAATGACTAGGTATTTGGTTCAAATATTTCATTCCATTACTATTGCAAATAAAGAGACTGGGAAGATAAAAAAATAAAACTATCCATCAAATTAAAACAGATGCAGACCTGTTAATACAGCTCATAATTACTTTTGCAATCATATGTTTTGACATTGGAAATTTCATGATGCTTTTTTCTTTGTTTTTTTATTCCTTGGAAACAATAAGTAACTTGTATCATTGGAATTACTATTGGGAGGTTGGCATTATTATCATCATTGTTATTATTATTAGTAGTAGTAGTATACTTATAAATCTCTCCTGTGTCATCCTATGACAGGGATCAATAAGAATCTAATTCGTCATTTCAACTCTGCCTGTTTATGAAGACATATTCCTCTTGTGGTGGATTTGCCAAATTCCTGTTTTAATTGCTGTAAAGAACATACTTGAAAAGCAAACCCTTTCATAGTATTTTCATTTCTGGTTAGACTATAGTTCATACCATAGAATCAGGTGTGGACTTTTTCAATAGATTAGTATGTTAACAGCAGAACTGTAGTAGAATTGTATTTAAAATGCTTGGTTTTTGTTTCAAAGAGTTTATAAGGTTTATTAATTTATGCAAGTATTTATTTGAGAAGCATGCAGCAATAGACAAAATGGACAGGTTATTGTTTATACAGTAGGGTATTTAAATCAAGACCATAACCATGCCTTCAGAGCTCTTCTAGTTCTAGGGGTTTTGTCAGCTTGTCGAAGTTTGTGCTAGATGTCATTAAATACCAAGACAATCTTAGCATAAATACTTTGTTCTTTTAGAGCTTAAAAACTTTAAAAATACAATTTATTGCTATTAAAAAATTATGAGACATAATACATGCAAGCCGGTTAGAACTGACTCACATTGGACATTGCCATTCCAACTAGGCATTCATTCATGTGCAGGCAAATTCCCATTCATAATATTTTCCCCCTGTAAGTTAAATTGTGCTTAAGCAAGTAAATAAAGATTTCATAAATAGCTTTTATTTTCAGTCTGTTTCTTTTCTTTTTCAAATATATGATAAATGTATTACTTACTGGTTTCAGTATACTTGTTGAAATGGTTGGTTTAAACATAAAGGAATTAACCATAAGAGGTGAATTTTCTCTTTTCTACACATAATAAATAATGTCTGAAAAAAAGTTAGTATTTTCTAGAGATATGAGTTGCCTCTTTGCTTCCTTCTCTCACAGCACCTAATAAGAATTTTTTCTTGACAAAAGATGCTACATGTTAAAAAATTCCCCAGAAACACACCACTTCATGAGCACAAGGCTTCCTGACACCTCAGCTCCTCACTTCCCTAAATCAGAACCAGATGATGGATGAATCTTTTGCCTAATCAAAAATATTACTCCAAAGATACACATTCTTTAGCTTAGCTAAATGCAGTGCTTTTAGGGTGAAAATACCAAAAGAATAGATTACGTTTTATTTTAAAATTTCTTACCAAGGAAGTTAATAAGAAAAATGCAATAATAACATCTCTACATGAACACTTAGCAGCATCAATCTTTCTCACCTTCCCAGAAGCCTGTCTTCTATCTCCAAGTCATGCTGATGTGAAGGACAGAGTTTCCCAGCGGATCTAGGGAAATAAGCAACAGTGTTTTGATTGAAACTCCTGGTGAGGGCAACTCTCATTACAGCCATCCAAGGGATATCTAGAGGCCCTTTGATTTCTTTCCAATGCAAATGAAATATTTTAGTATTTGTAAAGCAAGACATTTCCTCTCAACAGCTGCTTTAGGAACATTGCTGCATCACAGCATTAAATGGTCCCCAGAATTTGGGAGAGCAGAAATTATGAGTTCCTAGGTTTCTTTGGGGTTGTATTTTGCTTCATGACAGCTTCTTCTTGGATGCTGATATTCCATTTAATCTTATTTTCTTTTCAAAACATCTGCCACAGCCTCGAGTGCAATAACAGCCTCATTTGAAGCCTCCTCTCCCACAGGGATTTAGCTGCTGGTGTTCAAGGTTAGCTATGATATGTCACTCCTGTGTAACCATGTGGATCTGGTCTCCCTCCTCCCTAAGCTCTGGAGTTGCACTTGAGCTTGAATGGTGATCCTGAGGTGTTGACATGACTACCTGTGCTGACCTCGGACCTCATTGCTGCAGTCTTGTCTGGAAACCAGAGAGCTGTTGTTTGAACCCGAGTGACATCACCAGAGCCACCCTGCTCTTGTTCAGTGCTGTGGGTCTGTGTCGCTGTTGCTGAGGGCACTGACCTGCTTGCCTTGCTGTCACTCTTGGCTCTTGGTCCCAGCCTTTCTGGAGCAATCCACTCCTGCTGCTCCCTGGGATTGTCAAGTGAACTAAAAGAATAAATATTTCTTCCTTTTCCTCACAATAATATGAATACTGTGAAAGTACTTGTTACCTTTGGACAAAATGTGGTATTTCTTACTAATTCAGATAATATGATGTAAATGACTAAAGAAACCCAGTTGGTATTTTGGTTGTGACACTAGCAGCCAATCTGGATATATGTGCAAAATAGGCTCTAGGGGTTTCGTTGTTTGAGCTTTTTTTGTTTGTTTGTTGTGTTTGTTTGTTTAGGTTGAAGGGGTTTGGTGGGGGGGAGAATTTTTTCCTGTGTGCTTATTAGTGTTTTGTGGTTTGTTGTGCTCTTTATGTTGTGTTTAACATCAAGAGTTCAAAGTGATGTTTAAAACAAAGAAATAAATTAGAATGGAACTTCCAATTCCTACTCAGTGAAAATGTGGACCACATTTATTCTCGTGAAGGAGCCAGTTTTAGTTCTGGAGCGGACTTCAGCTACTGTGGAATAACTTCATTAAAGCCACCCCACTCCTTCAGTAGATTTGCTCAGGAAGAAAACTGAACTGCTATAGAACTGATAGCATTTTATGTCCTTAAGAACATAATGAAAACAATGCTTTAAATATGAGTCTTATTACTGGGTTCACTCAGAAGTCATATATAATCAGAACAATGGGCTTTAAAACATGAAAATAAAATGAAATATTATTTTAGCAGTAAGTATTATAGTAATAGTATCTGAGTGAGTGGAGAGGAAAAATATGCTTAAAGTACTGTCACAGTTTAATCATATATTAATTCTATTTGACTGTATCCACACTATCTAATTTTATTCTCATTTAAGAAAATATTTTGATGGTGTGGATCTTGGTAGAAAATTAATTTCACGTCCTCAGACTTATTTTATGATGTAAAAAAATATGTCTGTGACAAAATTAACTTCATTTTAAGGGAATTCAGTAACAGTCTTTGAACACTATATTATGCTATGAAGCAGCAGATAAAAATATAGCAAGTCTTATCTAATGAATCAGATATATCATATATTTGCTTTGGTCAATTTGTTAAATCTAGCCAAATGGATAAAAGATCTTAACAAAATAATTTTATTTAAATCAGCAATGTAAAAACATGTATTTATACTCTCAAGAAATTAAAGAATAAAAACCTAATGACAAAACCCCAAAGGAATTACTTTAAACTGTGAACTTTAAAATCTGAACTGTGTTCATTTTAAAGTTTGAATAGTTTTGAAATATAACAACAGTTTGCAAACATCACAATTTCATTATGGACAATTGGTAAATTATAAAGGTGCTACATTGAAAAATCAATTATCCATCGTGCGTTGATGTCCATATTTCCCTCTTCTCGTAAACCCTGGACCACATTTGGTGTTAGAAAAACGTGTGTTTGTTAGTGACAGACCAAATCCAGCTGTCTGACAGAGGTGAAGTTGCTGCAGCTCCATGTGCACAGCTCCAAACAGTAGCAAGGCTGAGCACACACACAGACCATACACAGATATTGATATGTGCACATGGCCACACATCAGCCACACTGATCAACACAGACAGGCACATTCAGCTCACACCAACACCAAGTGCACCCGTGGCTACATTCTGATCCCATCTCTGGCCGAATTTGTTAGTGGGAAACAAATATATATACACATGTACAGATATATTTTTGTATATATATAAAAACACATATATGAACACATATTTGTAAACATGCACATAAATATGTAAACCTTAAATACTGTGTGCAGTTTTAATCTCCACAATATAAAAAAATATTAAGCTATTAGAGACCACCCAAAGGAGGGTAATGAGGATGGTGAAGGGCCTTGAGGGGAAGCCACATTAGGAGTGGCCGAGGTCACTTGGTCTGTTCAGCCTGGAGGAGACTGAAGGGAGACCTCACTGCAGTCTGCAACTTCCTTACAAGGAGAAGAGGAGAGGCAGACACTGATCTCTTCTCTCTGGTGCCAGGTGCCAGGACCCAAGGGAATGGTCTGAAGTTGTATCAGGGGAGGTTTAGTTGGATATCAGGAAATGGTTCTTCACCCAAAGAGTGGATGGGCACTGGAACAGGCTCCCCAAGGAAGTGGTCACAGCACCAAGCTTGGCAGAGTTCAAGAAGACTTTGGACAATACTCTCAGGCTCAAAGACTCCTGGGGATGTTGTTGTGCAGGGACAGGAGTTGGACTCAATGATCCTTGAGAGGCCCTCCCAATGCAGCATATTCTGTGAGATAAATGCACGTACACATATGCGTATGTACATACACATGACGTATGCGTATGTACATACATATGAATATGTATGATGTGCAACATCTTTAGCATTTTGGCTCAGAAACCCAGTTGAATCAGTATCTACTCCTTTTATCCCAGTCACTCCGTTTGCAGTCTCCTGCACATAGGAACACCCAGGGCCAGATGCTCACACGCAGAGACACACTGACAGTGGACCTCCCAATAGCTTGCCTTGGGTATGCAGTCCATCGAGGAACCTATCCCAGATCCTTGCTCTTCTGAAGTAATTAATATCTAGGGACACACACATGTGCATGCAGTCGTATTTTTGAATCAACCACCAGACCCCTCAGTTTCTCCAGCAGCTGGCCAGGACTCCTTTGTCCCTCCAACATCCAGCCTCCTCTGTACAATCAGCCTTGAAAAAAAAACAAAACACTTTCCCTGGCTCCCAGACCTTCTCAACTACTTCCTGGCTAGCCCAGCTTGACCTTTGCTGGTGTCCACATGCCTACTTGCACACCTGCACTCATTCCAGGTGCTGGTACCACCAACACTCTGGCCGCTGGTCTAACTCCAGCCGCTCGCATTGTACCTACACATGCAATGGAAGAGAGAGGCCTTTGACCGGGCATCTAACAACTAAATATGGAATTTAATAACATGTTGGAAGATACTGCTGCTCAGGCATGGAGTGTGGCCAGACAAGTGTACTGAGCAGCAATCTACTTATTTCAGCCACCCCCTTTTATACCCTTAGTCCTCTGTTTTCCCATATTTGTGTGACGGTGGTCAGCCGCATGGCCTGCGGGTCACCCCAAAACCCAGAAACAGGTGCACTGGGCAGGCCTGGCCACCGCCCCAGACTCCCTCGTTTAGAGAGACCTATTCCTCTTTGCCCAAGGAGGCATGGGCTCTCTGATGCTTACATGAGAGATGTATTGCTTTGGTAATCAGTCCCTGTACCTTTGATGCACCCCAACTTAAGGATGTGTCATGTACCCCACAATTCCCCTTGTTACTCATGTAAATCCCCAAGGTTTCCTCCACTCCCAGCTGATGCATATGTGATACCGGTCTGGAAGGTTCTGTGTTCCTCGGTAGATGGTTGGTTGCGGTTATCAGCTACGCCCCTCTGTTGCTCCTATTGGGGTACCCTCTATGTCAATCCCTTTCCCTCCGACCCAGCATTGGGGGATTCCTATGCAATCCCTCCCCTTTGTCTCCCCTCAAAAGGCGGTGCTCCGCCCTCTCCCCCGGCTCTTTGTGTTCCCCTCTCCCTCGTGTTAGGTTCCCTGCGCCTCTGAATAAACCCTTCCTGCTTGCACCCCCCCCGAAGAGTCCCTCTTTGTTCCTGTCTCCGGAGCGCCTTTTCCACCGAGCCCTCGTCGCACCCTTGGTGCGTTTGCGGCCAGGGCTCCGCTCTCGAGCCCGGTCTCGCAGCCACAGCCCAGCGGGGATCCGTCGCGGAGCCCCTTCAACGAGGCGCCCTCAGGGGCAGGGGTCACACCGCGGCATATTTGTTCTTCCCCAAACCACAGAGATTCCTCCCTTTCCCCTCCATTTTTTCCCTTCTCTAAACATCCCAGAATAATTGTAGTATATTCCTCAAATGTTCTTTCCCTACATGTGTTCCAAATCCCCAAGTTAGTGAGTGACTCCTACTTATTCTGTAAAATGATGGGAAAACCTTTCCTTTTGACTCAGACCATCAGAGTTACCTCTGGACACTAGGGCTAAGGTTTTCCTGAGCCTTCTTTTCCTGATGCAGTTCCTGGGATTTCGCCATCTTCCTTGTGTCCTTGTGCTCCTTTTTTAGTGTGTGCAGGTATGCAACCTAACAAAGTTCTTTGGGAGAAGTCAGATATGTGCAAAAAATACTATGTACCAGAAACAAGAGTCACAAGCATTTTTCTTTAATTTTATTACAGACGAAAATTGGGCCTATATAGTTATATATGAAGTAGGAAAAAAATTGTTCTAATACAACCAAATTGCTTTAAATTTTAACAATTTACATCCATAGATCTGTAGTGAGGAACCAAGTAGTGCTTTCAGTATGCTGAAACCTCTTGGTTTATCTGGTAGCAGTGTAGTCAGCAGAATACAATGCAAGGTAAGATACACACAAAGATGGAAAGGCATAGAGCAGTTATCTGTGTCAGATACAGCAGCATAGACAAATTAAGAAGATTCTGAAAGAAACAACAACAAAAACAAAACCAACTTAAAAGGCATTTCAACCATACACAAATACAAGAAACTCAAAATTATTGTTTCAGTCATGACAGTCTTGTACCATATACACAAAGGAAAAAATTGAGAACATTAAAACAGAACCAGTTTTCCACAAAACTGTACAAATCGCTTCATTAGTTCATCATCAAAGAGAAGAGGTATTCCAGTTTCAACCCTAGCTAGATAAATTCCCTTTTCAGTTTTTACATTCTCCTGCCAGTGGTTTTTTTAAGCTGTTTAGAATACCTGCTGATTGAATCTAATCTTGCATCCTGGTGCTTAGCTGAGTTCCAGATGCTGTAGTTCCTGAATTTGTTCCTCTTGAGCGGAACTTACATTCCATATTAATATTTTCCTTTGTGCAATGATCAAGGATAACTATAAGATTCAGGCCAGAATTAATGACAGCATGCAATTATCAGAGATTTCTCTAAGATAGGTAATAAAATCATTCACCAGTATTTGGACCTGTTCAAATCTCTACCTGTGTTTCTTACCCGTTCCCTTACCCTGCTGAGAAATTTTGAGAAAAAATGTGGCTTAAAGTTATATATGAATGAAGATTGCTTTCCTGTTTTAAATTACATATTTACATGCATTTTGGGCATAAGCCAACATTTACCTAGTCTTTTTAGATCTGCAGGAGCTTTTTTTTTAATGACTTTTATTTTATGCAGCTCTTCCTGGAGATATCATTGTCTGAGCTTCTATACCTAAAATTGTTGTTGGGTCACATACCAGAAAAGTATATATGTTTTTACATTTATTTAAAAATCACCATTAAATGCACTTAACATATTTTTCTTTAAAATTTATTCATATATGTACTTTCCTGTAAAGCACATAACATCGTAGTCCTTCCTATTTTTTGACAAGAAAGGTATTTATAAAACGTTATGTCCCCAGTCATTTTTTGCTTATTATAATTTCTACATGTACTTTGTTTTAGAGTGGCCAAACCTTTCCATTAAACAGGATAAGAGTAATAATCATTCCCAATCCAGAATTACAAAAGAATTTGAGAAATAATTTAATCTACCCTGTGGTGTCTAGCACTTCTTCCTCTTTTTTCATTAAGCGAGAATTGCATCTTCTCTTTTTCAGGGAGATGTTTTCATATCACGTACACTTTCCTTCTCACGGTCTCCCAGCTAAAACTGAAACTTGTACAGCAGTGCTTCCCAACCTTAGTTGACAGAAAGGGCTGTTTGCTGTTAAATGTTTCAGTTTGTCAGGCCTTCAATATAGATCTCATTTGAAGATTTTAATTTAAAACAAATAAACAAAAGTCACATCATCCCTAAGGAATGATTAAAACAAGCTAAAACCAACAAAAGACAAGCAAGTCCAGTGAAGAATTTGCACTGTTAGGTTAGTAAAAAGCTCATGGCCTTTTACTAGAGATGGAAAAAAATCACTGTTATTAGGCTACAATCAAAAAGGCTGAAGCTGGGAATTTAGATCTTGGAATCAATTCCCAGCATCTCTTCTTTAAAGTAAAACTATACAGTGAGCAGTCAGTTATTCTGCTGAAGTGTCATCTGGCTTATATCTTGACTCCAAACACCTCTGGAGAAGGAAACATGTCAGAAAGGAGCCTAGTTGTAAGTGATTTTTGTACATGCCAGTAGGTGTCACCTGCTTTTGGGACCAGGGAGATATCCCTAGTTCACCTTTGCTTATCAGTAAAGGCAAAGTAGTGTGTACTGTTTCCCTGAACCTTAAATCATCCATATTCCCTGCCACACTGAAAACATGCTGTAATTAGGACAAACTTTTCTTTTTCCATGGCTTGGGGATTGCTCCAATCTGGTTCTTATGGTAGGATATTATTATGAATTATCTTTGGGTGTTTTACAATATACTGTTTACAGGTTGACCAAACATCCTGACTCCATCAAGTGCTGAGGAATTATACAGGATCTCAGCAAAGTGAGGCATTGGAGGCAAGGTTTCATATTCATAATATACTCATGAGTCTGGGCTTTTCTTTGTTTTGATTTCTTTTTTACTTTGGATATTTCTTTGGATATTGCTCTATTTTTGTCCAGTGGACTGATTACCTATTTTCAGCTGGAATGCATGCAGTAACCTGCTGTACAGCACCTTCAGTTTAGTTTAATTGAGAACAAATTAATGTCACGTGCTCTGACACTGCTCATTCTTGCATACTGAAGTGCACCAAAAGTACATGACCATTATATTTTTAATTTGAACCAGCAATACATTTTTTAAAGAGTTCTTCCAGTTGTCCATTTACTGAGCTTTGATTTTCATTGCAGAAACTCTTAGAAATTACAGTCGGGTTCTTTTCTATTGAAAATGCGCTGCTAAGAACTTTCAGTTCACAGGGCAAGACTAGAACTAATTTAAAAACCTCCATGACCTTCACCAACTTTCAATGAGTTAAAACTTCCAAAACATTTATAATATTTGCATTAGATTCTCAGCTGCAACTGCATGCTGATTCCTGGGTGTCCCACACTATTTGCTAATACGGGTATTTAATACAATTCATTCTGTCTGATTTGCTTGAAAAATACACGCCTTATCTGAACTAAAACACTGCAGGTATATGCTCCATGGTATATGCTCAGAATTGTCTTAGAGGTATATTTACAGTTGTAGCACTGTCTTATTTTTATAGTGGATCTGCAAAGAAGGAATAAGAAATTTTGAGAGGACTTTGGCTCATGCTCATAGTAGTGTGTGGCCTTTAGATGAAGCTTTAGTTACCACCTTTCTGCACTTCTATTTTCCTCAATAGATTCTTAGTTATTTAATTTTTGCTTCACTGAACTATATAATTGGCTCTAGAAAGGTAAAAACGTGATACAATTCCATTCCACTTCGCATTCCTTATTATTCTATTCAACTTCTCCACTCATAAGCACTACCTATCCAAGAAAACAGGTGTCTATTGTCCTGAATTACGTTGTGTGGGGAATCATCACACTGAAGTAATTTGCAGCCTTAATGATGATGGTTCTAACATATTGACGATTTATGTAGTAGTATCCAGACAATAATGACACAGTGTGTGTGGTTTGTTAGAAAAGTACCTGCTAGTATTTTGTTTCATGGTCTACTAGAAAACATGCACACCCTGCAAATTCAGAAAGAAAGGCAAGATATGAAGAACGTAGCTTAATTAAACTGCAGCTTAATTGCCCAATGTCCTGTGGGAAATACCCAGCAAAGGTTCATATAGCTCAGCTCACCATTCATTCTCTCTTTCTGTCCACCTATGTGAGTAAGAAAACTGCTTTATTGTTGTACTAGATGTAGAATACCCCAACTTTTCTTAAAGACTGCCTTCCTCTGTGGATTCTCAAGAAATCAAGCCTCTGTAAATAAAGGATAGCAGAACCTGACATCTGCCAAAAAAGGGCACAAACACTTAATTGGTTGTCCTTCCTTCTCAACCGCAGCTGGTACTTTGACAGCTCTCCTCTCATATCAATGAAAAATCCGTCTGCTCCTTTTTCAAAATCCATCTGCTCTCTACTATCAGTCCTAATACCCAGTGCAACACTTTTTTTGATAGGTAATCTTCCAACCTTCTTCTTTGCATTAAAATACCTGCTCTTTCATACTTCTTTCTCTGACATTATTCTCTGACAGAATCCTGCAGTCTCTGTCTGTGCCCTTCATAGACCCCATCCAAGCAGATGTCCCATGTATGTGCTAAAATCAGTTTACCAATAAATAAACTGTTTAAAAGATCAATTCCCTGCAAAATCCCTAAATTCTAATCAATGTACGACTTAGTGCAGAACATGCCTTGTGATTGACTTATGTAAGAAGCATAAGCAGTGACAAAACCAAGTTGTTCCCATTAGCACTGACCTTCAGGTGCTAGACAGCTTGGATCTTGTTGGCCAGAGAAATCTACTATTTGGCTTACACATTGCATGCTACTAAAAGCTGAAAAGTCTCTACAGTTCTTGTTCTCAGTGATGCAGTAATTTAACTACACGATACTACTTTCAATGCTCACATCCTCTCAAAACTTCTAATACTGTTGAGGTGCAAATGGAACCTGCTTTTCATCTATCTGTTCATCCATAAACCCATGTAAGTCTTTGGTTTGATTTTTTTTTCTTTTTTCTTTTCATTGTTTATGTTACTGTATGATAAATTATATAATAATGATCAATGCAGATTAGGCAAAAGCTGATGAGTGTAAAGCACTAACCTATATAGAGCTGAGTCAGGATAAAGGCAGGGAAAAGCAACCTAGATTGTGTATACATTTGTAGAAAATAAGTTTATTAGGCAGGAGAAATCATACTTATGAATTTTCTTCTGCCTATTTTATAAGCTCATTTTAAACTCTAACATTTATTTTGTTCTGTGCCCTAAACACAATTCCAGCACTTACAAGAGTTACTTTTATTCACATTGCCTCTCTGTTTAGCTGGTATTTTTCCTATAACTGATGTGAAGTTACTAACCTGCAGTTCTAGGATCTCCTTGGAGTTTTCTAAAAGCACTTGCCATTGGCTATGTAATTTCATTGACTAATTCCTTTAGCGCTCTCTGATGGATTTAAACTGACCCTACAGATTCAAAACATTAATTTGGTCCAGGTATTTTCTCATTTGCTCTTTAACAGTGTTGATGTCTGTTCTCTTATGTTGTTCATCTACTCCCAGCATAATTAATCATTTTACACTAGAGTCCTTTTGAGTGAACTGAAGCAGAGCAAGTACTTACAAATTCTAGTTTTTATCCCCTCCAGTGTATTTTCTTTCTGATAATTAGAGCCTTTACCTTTCCTTTTATCTTCCCTTTTTCTCTGAAGTATCTAAATAATTTTTGTTTCCTTATCTATCACAAAAATATATTACTACTGAAGTTTGCTTATCCGCATTATTTTTTATAACTTCTTATCCTGACTTTGCTTGCCCTTGCAATAAAATGGTGCAGTTGCAAAAAATTCCCATGTCTGCATGTTGTAGAACTTCTACATCCAGACAGATTATTTTTTAAAATTTATTTTTCATTTGTTTAATTTTTAGAATACTCACTCGATGTGAACCAAGTGACATACAGAAAAATTTCAAGTGTTACAGCACAAAATACTGAATGTCCTTAAGCCACTTGCTACTAATGTCTAAGCAGTGCTTCAGGGAATTTCATGAAGTTGGGGGAAAAAAGGCAGTGGAGTGAATGTAACACGGATACTGACTTTGGCATGGATTTGGAACAATTATGACAAAAAGTGAATAGGAAGAGATGAAGGCTCCAGCATCAATGAAGTATTCAGCCTGCTACAAACCACATAGGTTTAGGAGAGGCAAAAACTTCATGGTTATGTCATACAAGGGATACGTAAGACACAATTCAATATGACTAAGTAGGAGCAAAAGAAGGTAAAATTGATAAAGCTTCACATTTTAAAATGTCTGAGTGTATATAACAATAGTCCCTGGACTTTCCAAGCTAACTAAACAAGAACAAGAATAGAGGTTAAAACTGAATAAGAAGTATTAACAGATGCAATGCATCAGCTCACATGAAAAGTAAAAAGAGGAAGGTATACTTATTTGAATGTGATATTTGGTTAAAATAATGACTGAAGAGGTTGCTTTTCTCTGAATATTTATCTGATTTAAATATTTGTTTTGCTTTTGAAAGGTGAGATACTCTCTATTCAGCATACATGAAAGTGTTGAGCTGCATCATTAAGTGGGCGTTTTAGCTTCTCCTTAAAATAGTGCATGCTTTGATAGAGAAATGAATAGCTATTACTTCAAAGAGTTACCCATCTTAGCTTCCCTTAACTGACACAAGGACAGCAAAGTGTCAACTAGCAAAACATTTTTAAAAAATCACTTTACAGGACTCGCTCTAATAAGCAGTACTGCTAAATATGACCTTCGATCTGTTTGTGGATTGAATCTTTGAGTGTAATAGAAAAAAGAGATCCTGAGTCTTTGTTAAATGAATATCTGTTGTTTCCAACTCTCTGATTCACCAGAACACAAGTTATGCAAGCATTTATATTTCTGCCTCTTACGATTATTCAAGAACATAACTATTTTAAAAGGTAACAGATGACATACAGATGCAAAAGCATAATAGTGAAGAGAACAAAAGATTCACTAAATTCATTCATTAATATCTCACTTCTCTATAGTTATACAGTAAGCTGTAATGGCTCTGGTCCATGATGATTCTTAGTTGCACAGGTCCAAGTGATCAGACTTGAAAGCTCTATGACACATGAAGTGGGAACTGAAACAAGCTTGCCATGTTTCTTGTCCAATTCTCTTTTTGGGTGATGCTTGGGTTTTTTGTTACTGTCCCTCTTCAAAAAGAAGGGTTCTCCTCTGGTCCTGATACCCTTTACTTTGGTTTTTTTACTATCAGTCATGTTCTGCCTCTTGACATTGCCCTACACTTACCTTGTCTTTTGTTTAGCAACTTTTTCTGTCACTTGGATACCTGCTATGTACAGCTAGGCGTGCTTTTTCACATCTCACATACTCTGTAGGATACGCTTATATTGTGTTTGCCTATGCCATTCAGAGTATTACAAAATACTTCTGTACCACTGGTAGTTGACTGTTTTAATACACTTCCATTTGGGTACAAGGGCAATTGCTGCTCATTACATCCTTCTTAGTTAATTTACAATTTGTAGTTGTTGCAGCCTCAATATAGACTGAAATAATTTGCTTGGTGGCATTTTCTCAGTTAGAGTGTCTTGTTATTTTTTCCTCAGTTTTAGTTAAAAGCATACAGATTAATTTATTTTCTGCTGCACTGGGATTCTGTATGTTAACTTGTTAGCTGTGATTCACCCATTTATGCCTCTACAGTGGCCACCATTAAAACAAGTAGTCAGAGTTGTCTGAGATGCTATTTTTGGGTTTATTTCCTTTGTGCACCTTATAGCTCCGTTTGGTTAATTCAGATTGCCTTACTTGCCTGTAAATTCTCTTGTTTAGGGATCTACATTGACAAAAATATTTTCATCTTAGCCCACCAGGACTCCAAAGAGTTAGTTTGATAAAACAGTGTCAGAAACAGAGATTACCTTATCTATTCCTCCTCTTTGTTATATCTAGATCAAAATGTGAATTTAGTTCCAGGAACTCTTTGTTTTAATCTCACATGGCACATGTATTGTTTAATGAAAAACACAGCTATCAGACTTATTTTTTTGCCTTTTACAAAAAACCAATATTCTTTGATAAACATACCCTCTCTCCAAATTGTGTAAAAAAAAAA
>VZRQ01005215.1:69456-85764 GCA_013397975.1 Machaerirhynchus nigripectus | reverse complement strand
AAAAAAAAAAAAAGAAAAGAAAAGGAACAGAGCTGTAAAATGGGAAGACTAGACACATTCAGAACAAAAATGATTTCTGGAATCTAAAAGTTTTAGAATATGGCCTGGTAATACCATAGCATTTTGCAACAGACTCAGCTCATGAATTGTGTTGGCTGTGGTAGAAATATCTACATCTGCATTTGAATTACTATACTCACCTAGTGTTATCCTTGGGATATATCTCTAAAAAATTAGATTTTCAGTAAAGAATATCATGGAGACATTATATAGAAAAAAATAGATCTAGATCTAGGTATAGATCTAGATCTAGATCTAGATAGATATGTAACATACCTCCATTAAAATGTGCAAGAGAAACATACCACCAGGTATTTCAATGTCATTTCTAAATTTCAGAAGTGTTAATGACAAAAACAACCCTTTACTGACAGTGACAGAATCTCAGTAAGTGCCATGACTTTTCCAAGGTTACCATAAGCCAAATATAAAAAAAAAAAAAAAACAAGAACAAATTACAAACCCGAATAGTTAACTGGGGAAATATGCACAGTAAACAACATGGAGCATAGTGATATTAAATACAATTTAGGAAACTGAAAGAGCAAAATTAAAAACTGCTGAGGCATAAAAGGAAAATTTCATATAGCTCCATGAATCAGAAAGACAATAATAATATACCAGTTGGTTTTTTTCCTCACAGTGTTTAGTTTAAAGACTGTGGCCTTTTTATCAGACTTGGAAGAGCTAGCAGTCTGGGAAGCCTAGCTGTTGGAAGCTATCTTGGGTAGACTAATGAAAGATATGACCTTTCCTTTCAAACTTTGTCTTGTTACAATTATCCATTTACCATTCATTCAAAGATAAAATATTTCTTGGCAGAGTTTGCAATTAGGAAGCTTCCAGCTCATCCCTTCTCCCTTTTTTCTTGCCCTTGCCAGCCACCCCACAAAAGGATATTTACCTTACAGTAAGTGAGGTAATTTACAGGGTAATTTACAGTAAGTAAAATAATTTACAGAATAAATTATAAAGGCTCTGTACTTTTGCAAGCTTGAAAATATGGAGAAATGATATCCATCTGGAACTGTTCTTCCAGGTAAGCAGAAAGACTTCAAAGCAGGTGTAAAGTTTTAAAAAGGGAATTGGACAATCTAATGTAAAACTTCCTGTGGACATTTATGCAGAAACTAAACTGAGCAAACTTACATGTTATTGTGAGAAACTGTTTTTCTGTAGGTGTGTATTGGTTTGGCACGGCCTGGTTCTGGATAACAGCGGGGCTGCAAAGGTGGCTCCTGTGAGAAGCTGCTGGAAGCTTCCCACCATGTCCAGCAGAGCCAATGGCTGATGGCTCTGAAGATGGACATGCTGCTGGCCAGAACTGGGCCAATGAGAGAGGCTGGTGACGCCTCTGTCATGACATATTTAAGAAGAAAATCAAAATAAAGTCATGGGGTTTCTTACTTCTAGTCAGAGAAGAGAAGGAGGTGAGAATATGTGAAGGAAACAACATGGTAACACCAAGGTCAATGGAGGAGGAGGAGGACGTGCTCTGGGTGCCAGAGCCGAGGTTCCTCTGCAGGCCATGGTGAAGACCATGCTGAAGCAGCTGTTCCCCTGCAGCCCATGGGTCCACAGGGAATGCAGAGATCCACCCACAGCCCGTGGGGGAGGTGCTCACGCCGGAGCGGGTGGATACCCGGAGGAGGCTGTAAGCCAGTGGGAGACCCAGTGGAGAGAGGGGCCCTTGCTTCCAGGCTGGAGCAGCCTGGCCTTGGAGGACTGCACCCCGTGGTAAGAGACCCACGCCGCAGCAGTTTTGGGAGGACTGTGTGCCCGTGGGAGGGACTCACACTGCAGCAGGTGCGGTCTGGCTGCTGCTTGTGAGACTGGACCCACGCTGGGAAGTTCACAGAGAACTGTCTCCCGTGGGAGGGACCCCAAGGCCTCACAGGGAAGGACTCTTCTCCTGGAGCAGCGGAAGAAAATCCTGGTGATGGACCAACCAAAACCCCTCTGCCCTGCCTCCCCATGTTTTCAGTGGGAAGGAAAGGCGTTTTAAGGACTTATTTTATTTCTCATTATCCTCCTCTGATTCTGTTAGTAATAAATTTCCCTCAGCAACCAAGGCTGAGCCTATTTTGCCCTTGGAATATTTCTACCGTTCTCCTTATCTCACCCATGAAGCCTCTGTTAACCCTTTTTTCCTCTTTTCCCTGCTTTTGCCCAGCTGTGGTGGGGGAGGGTGAGCAAGCGACTCTTGTGGGTGCCTGGCCCTGGGCCAGTGTCAGCCCATGACAAGGTGCTAACTCTCCTGCTACTTTTTCATCATTGGTGACAAAACAACTTCATGGAGAATATAGGTTTGTTCAAGTATACCAATATATGTATTTCCTTCTGCATGCCTTTGGAACCATGGAGAGTTCATGCTATAGCTTGTGTTTGCTGTAGTCAGGTGTAATATTTAGTCCAGTTTCAGCAGTATTGGTGCAAATATGGATTGCAAAGAGGATGGACACGCGGCTTTTTTTAAAAGCTGATATCCTTGAGTAGCAGTTTGAGGATGTGTTTTTCATGCACACATATGTTTACATCTTGTGTCTTGGTGGTAGGGCTGAATTCTGTTACACTGTGAAAATAGTGTCTGCTCCTCTGTGAACCTCTGAGCCTGGCAAATGATCTGCACCAATATAAGAAGTAACGATGTAGATCCATGCTGTCTTCAGGTACATACATTGTTTACAAAGCTGCACTGATTGCCTGTCTTGGATTCTGGCTGCTTGCAAGATGGATCAGATTTGCTAAATACTTCATTAACCTTGTTTGGTCCTACTCGCCCTGAGCAACACTAGCCAGCTATGGACAGATTCTCCTGGCAACAAAACTTCAGCATGATGACAAAAGGACTTTACTTTGCAAAATATCTGAGAATACGTGATAATGAAAAAGGTACAGATAGACTTGGCAGTTACCGTAATTTTATCACAGATTGCTTCTATTCCAAACTAATTGGAATTCATGGGAACTAAACACAGTCAATCAAGCAGTTGCTCTGCTTTAGCTCTGTCATTTTTCCTTCTCAGTCTTTCATCTCTTGAACATGCTTCTTAAATATTATATTTAAATTACAAAATAAGCTCTTTAATACAGTTACCATAGTTCATTTTGTATTTCTTAAGATTTTTTAAGTGTCTGGAACAACAATGTCATACTTTTTTAGAAAGTACCACAATTGTATAAGTTATTTTCTTTGAATGTTATGGTGACATTATGGTGATTTCATAATGGTGATTTCATAATGGTGATTTCATAATTGTGATCAGGGTTGTGCTTTAGGCTGCTAATATTTTCAATTAAGTTATTTCATATTTTAACTTGCTCTGTATTTCAGTTTTATATTACACATACCTTCTAACTTAAATAGTTAAACTTCTAAGGTACTGCTGCATTAAAAGTATGAGTTACACTTTGACACATTGTTATTTATTCTACTTTTAAAAGGTCTTACGCTATTATCCATGAACAGTTACAATGTGTGTAAGTACATCAAGTCACTAGTTCTGGTGTAAATAATGACACATTGTCGCAGTAACTCATAAGATCTAAGTTACTAAGGTTGTATTGTCTTGTAAATTACCTAGCTAATAAATAATAATTATGTCACACAAAACTGTAGTTAGTAGTTTCCATATAAGTCATCATAAAAAACTACTATTTCATCCATTTCCAGATGATAAAAATGAAATTGAGTATCTGAAAAATCATGAATAGATCAGTTCACTGGTCACATCAAACCCATGTTCAATTTTCTTTCTTAGTACTGATGAGTTCTGCTGGTAACGCTAAGCCCATCTTGTTCAGTGATGAGTGTCTAGAGAAATGCATCAGTCTTTTTAGCTAATATGTAAGACTGGTAGATAAGAACTAGTCTAACTGAAGTCAATAGCAATATTCTTCCTTCACCATTTTTATAGTACCCCCTTCTCTTTACAGCAATTAGATGTATTCTGTTCTATGCAGGTGAAAAAATGGTACTATGCTTTTGTAAAACTTACTTATAACTATATTTTCAAAATTCGAAGTGATAATAGAATATTTTATTATTCTACAGTTCCCATTTCAGTTTTCAGACTCATTTCTGAACCTGTTAGAGCCATCACAAATCAATTCATCTATGTTGGTTCAAGAAATCCTAATATTGTAAATGATTCCTATTCCACAGGTTAAAAGGGAGTCTCAATGATACTGGAGATGTTAGTCAGAATAGGCAGTAGAGCATGACATCCTACTAAAGCTCCTAGTAGCAGCAACATGTGAGAAATGCCTAGCAAAGCAATTGTGTGTTGTGGAGAACATTATCAGGAGTTTGTAGATGAGAAAGTAGTGAGAAATAGTTGTCAGAGCAATGAAATGTGACTAGCATCAATGTCTAGCAAGGGGGAAGCAACTTGCTGCACAAGACCAGCAGTAGCTTTCATTTCCCAGACTGGGAATGACATTTCAGTGCAGGAGGACAATGGCCTAGCCATTGACTGAAAATATAAGACTATAATTTGTTTTTATCATAGAAATTAAGAGTTACGTGTTCCCTGAAGTAGTCACAGCACCTGGCCTGTTGGAGTTCAAAAAGCATTTGGACAGTACTCTCTGACACATGGTGCAATTCTTGAGGTATCCTCTGCGGGGCCAGGAGTTGGACTCAATTCTTGCAGATCCCTTCCAGCTCAGGGGAGGCATTCTGTGACTGTGATTCTATGATAACACGGTAGGGAACAGTACATGTTAACTACAGGAAGAAGAATGGAGTTCAGCAAATCTTTGAATACCACTTCTAATTTTTATTAGGAGAAATAACCTGATACAGAAGGAGATGGAAAAGAAAGTATATTTTTACTAGAAGTTTATTACATTAATATCAGTGATCTTTATAATTTGGCAAGAGAAGTTTCCTAAAAGTACAATACATGAAAAAAACATTACTAAAAGCAGCTATGTTAACTCTATAACATTCAGATTTTTATTACTTTTTTTTTTTAGCATGATTACATTTTATTTTGACAAAAAAACCCTAGGGAACCATATATTACGCTGACATGGGAGGAGCCAATGAAGACATGCTGCAACAGAAATAACTAGTATAAAACATGGTATCTCATGTGTCATTTAAATATTGCCTTGTGGAATACTTATGTCTGTATTGAAAAGGTTTTCTCACTTATTCTTACGGGATGAAGGAACTACGGCTCATATAACTGTTTTAAAATTTTTTCTATTTGTTTGATGTCTTTTATTTTAATGGGATCACAGCCTTTGTCATCATTCAGCAGCTGTTTTCTTTCAAGGGATTTTTACTTAAAATACATTTTTAAAAAATATTATAATTCTACTGCTCAATGAACCTTGCAATAACAACATTTTAGTATCTATCCACCATGGCAGATGGCAAACTAATGAGGCCTGCTGTAGCTGCATACTGATATGTTCTGTACACAACACTTTTGCGCTCCAAAGGGAGGTCAAAGAGGAACTTTTATTTATATTCTTTGTCATATTTGATTGTTGAAAATCATAAGATAGATTATTAGAAAAAACACTTTTTGCACCTTTTCTTTAGATTTGCTAATGTTTACTGCATGTGATCAACCTATAGAGCTCAATAACAACACAGTCCATATTTCAGTGTTCCTTAACTTTCATTTTTTAAAAGAAGTAATAGTACTATTCCAGAATTATTTTTTCCTTCTATTTAAAATTCACTTTAAAATAAAAGCTAGAGATATTTTTGCTATGTTTGCATTTGTCATTTAGGAAAACTAATACCTTAGTGTTTTTAGCCTAAAAGTTTTAAAGAAAAATACATACTTAATATACTACCTCATATTTTTTTGTCCCAGGGCACTTTTGTTGCAAACCTCCACCCTTTAGGATTCTGTATTTTTTCTTCATGAAGATAACAGATAATGTTCATTAAATCTAGTGCAGGCTAATCTAGTATCACTTCATGTTTTAGTGGCTTCATGAAAACAAGGTGATGAAAAATCATGAGTCTGGTAATAAGTGCAATTGACTTGACCTCAGTCAAAGTGTGCAACATAAATAGTTGATCTGCATTCCTTGATAGAGAGAGGAGAGCAGAGGAAATGTCAGTCTGAGGAACTGACTCTTCTTGAAGATTGTTTATCCTACCCTGTTTAAAAGAATACCTGAATCACTCTTTTTCTCCTAGAAGAAAATCCTATATGAATAACCAACATCCTACCTGTAAAACCAGATTATGTTGCTGTTTTTCGCATCAATATTAATAATTTTTTCCCCTCAGAGGTATGTCCCAAACTACTTGAACCAAGAACAGAATACCTAGTTCTAGATAAATAGAATTTTACCTTTACTGTTTCACAACCTTTTCTAAATCAATTAATTCCATGATCCTATTAATGATTGAAAGCTATCCATGAGAATCTGAGTAATCTCATTAAATGAGGGTCAAAGGTTAAAATATTGGAAAGTAAATTACTTTCAGGTATATAGCCTGAAATAACATTGCAAGTAATCAAGTAAAGATGATAACAACTTTCCTTCCAAAGCACTGTTCTTCACTGATTGCCAGTGCTGTGCTGTGTGTTTCTGTGTCAATAACATATTACTGAGACCATCACATTTCACAAAAAGGAGAGTCTTGAAGTAATAAATTTTAGAACATTGGTAATCTGTATCTGACCTTCATATACACTTCAGCTATCACTTTTCAGCTCTTCTGGCAAATTTCTTTTATTATCACTTGCTTACAGGAGATAGTTGTAGTAGAGAAATACTGTCATTAACTCTTATCAGTATTCTTACAACATATTGAATAATTTTAATAGTTTTATTATAATTCAAATTTCAATATCGGTTTTCTCCCTCTTCTAATGCTACTTCCAGTGTGCTCATTTTACAGTCATATAATGCCACTAATTTAATTACATTTAGTTTTGTTTGTATACCAGTATGAAAGGATTTGGAGACTATTGTAATATGATATTAAAAGTAAATTTATTTTAAATTTGCTTTTTGATTTAACACAGCTAGAAACATCTTGTCACAGCAGTAGGATTTCAAATATCACCTTAGCCTAAAGGCAGAATTTGATAATTATATATATAGTGCTGTGTCTTTTTTTGGGTTTTTTTTATAAGCTGTTTTAGTTTCCTTTCATGTGAAGGGTTGTTCTGAAATGTCCTGGCTGAAGTAGCTTATCACATAAGAAAATTAGCAGTTAAAGGGATGAAAAGAAAGTAACAGACTGTTTGTTTGTCCTCATTCTTTCACAGACATAATAATGTCTTGAAAAACCATATTCTCATCTTCACCATTTGCTTCAATCCACTGACCTTAGTAAAAGATGAAGCAAACAGACTTCTTACAGAGCCAAAATTACTGTTATTTCACAGTAGCTTTAGACATGTCTTATAAAGATGAAAGTGATTAATTCCTTCACTGAACAAAATTAGATGGCTGAATATTGCTTGTAGTGCAAGTTGGCTAGTCTTCAGCCACATTGTCTTTCTTCTCTGTGCCTGGCTGCGTATTCATAAATCTTAGAGCAGAGTTTAAGTGATTGCTTTCTTAAGTGGAACAACACTACATACTAATTATTGCCAGTCTGATTTTCTGTGTTTATCCTACATATTATTTAAGAGATATTTAATATTTCTACTCAGCATGAGGGGCTTTTAAGAATGTCATTAAATACTGCATAATCTACTTATTATCTTAGCAATTTGCCTTGCAACACAAACTGTAGTCAGAAGATGCTCAGCCAGTGTATTTCTGGAAAAGTCATGGCAGGAATCCACATTAGAGAAGTGTTCGCATTTTTCTAGGAAGGTATGATTTTCTTTCAGCTTGTCATCTGAAAATACAGTATGAGTAGTAGATATAAATTGCAAAATCATCTCATATTCTGGTTGTCTGATAGCGATTAATTTTAAAAATTTGCTTTTTAAATCTCTAGATGGTGCTATATGTACCTCTATTAGCTAAAGAAATATAAGAAATTTTAATACAAAATTATACAAATCGTAAGTATGGTAAAACAACTAGAACCATAAAAATTATTGTGCAGAAGTTTTTCCTGCACTTACTGTAGGCCATGAGGCGTGTTTTGCCAGCTGATTCTGCTCATGGGGAAGTTAATTCTGTGCTGTATTAAATAGGAATCACAAACAAGTGCCATAGAAAGACAACCTAAATTTTTGTAGAAAATATTGGGCTACTTTCTTGTCAGAAGTAGACTGGAGAAGCTCTTTTTTCATTCAGCCCTACTGTTTGCAATATTTGTTGTTCTCCTCATATATATGCATTCCTTTTCCTATATATTTGTTTTTAACTGAAAAACAATTGAAAAAACACATTCATTTGTGCTGAACTGTCCTATTGCTGAGCTCCTTAATGGATAGGGAATACATGCGGTTTATACATTTACAATCAAAAAAAAAAAGTCTGGAAAAGGTTTTGGATTGTAAGGAGCACTTTTCCAGTGGACTTAGACTGCTATGTAGATCAACAATTTTTGAGTATGTTGTACGTATTTTATATTCCTTAAAAGAAGCTTCAGAGACACCTTTGCATATTTCTGTGGGTATGATGTAACCTGAATCCAAAGAAACTTTATAGACTTATAGGCATATTAATTTGACTAAAGAAATTAATCCAGAAACATGCTAATGATCAGAGCTACTAATGGAATACTCTTTACTGCCACACTAAATTTAAAAAGGAAATAAGATAAAAAATGATAACAAGTGCTAAACTATATGAACATATTTTGTATTTCTATGCCTGAATCCATATTACTTTTATCCTTTGTCCAAATAATAAGTGCAATTGCACAAAGATGGCTCTTGACTGCCCTCTGCCTTTATTAAGCACCACAGATGGAAGCTACCCGGTCATAGTTCATCCGCTGTAGATTCTCGTTCCTGGCAGCCAATTTCAGCTGTGTGGCTGATCTCAGTCTTTTGTCTCCAGTCTTTCAACAAGCATATTTGTAACATCCCTTTACAGGAAAATAAACAGAGTTTAAACACTGTAACCAGACCAATATAAGCTTCTGAGAGAGAAGTAGACAAGAGCAAATCAAGTGCTCATTTCAATCAGGATTTTAAAAAAAGCTTTTGATGGCTTAAAATATGAGCCTAAACATCCTGTCCAAGAGCAAAATGAGAAATAATTCAAGAATGAAATGAGAAACCTATTGTCTTCACCAGATGTGGAGGATTTGGGGTCGTTTTCCACAAGAAAGAACAGTTTTATTTGTAAATTTTCTTTCAGACCCATGCCTTAATGAACTCCTCTTCTGTAACTTACAGTGAAGTTACCAAGAGAAAAGGAAGAAGTAACTAGAGACAAATATTGAAGTGACCATATACAACTTAACTAATGGGCACAAGAAAGTAAACTCACATTTTTTTCCCAAGACAGAAACAAATCTTCCCAGAGGTGTCATAGGAAGAGCACATCTTCTGGAGAGAATTGTACATTAACATTTGCATGTCTTTATAGCAATACATATGGACTTTTTCAAAAATAGTTTTAACATAAATTTGGTAGAAAAAAAACTTTGATGTTCATGAAAGCAAACATCATATTGTGAACATATATAGATGTTCTTTGTTAAAAAAATAAAGGACAAATCTTTTGATGATAGCTGCATCCCCTTCTTGGGATCGCTCCAGACTTTGCAAGATCTTTTGGGTGTGAGTATAAAGCAAAATCACAATGTGCACTTTGTCCAAACCCCAGTGAGGCTAAGAAAAATGTCTCTACAATTTAGTCTTTACCTTAACAGTTCAGGATGAGACAGGGAAACAGGGAAATCTTTTGTGAATGCCAGACATCACCAGATTTTGCATCTTTTTTTTTTTTTTTTTTTTTTTTTTTTTTGTTGTTTTTTTTTTTTTTTGAAGTGCTTTTTAATTCTTACTTGGAATGTAAAAAACGGACAATTTCAGGTAATAGTCTGAGCTCATAACTCAAACACTTCTCAACCTGAGATTTTAAGAGCAGGCTGTCACATGTTTTTAGGATGGACAGCTGAGGAAAATGAGAGTGACACTTTTCCAAGTAAGGGTGCATATTCATGCAATTAAGCACAATCTTTTTTTATGACTCTTTTGACACTTCATTTGCATATTTTAGTAAAATAGAAGAAGTGTAGAATAAAACAAAATCTTCCTTTGCTCATTATATTGTTCTGTAGCATTAGATGTTAACCTGTCCTAATTCCTCTTGTAGCCTCTCTTTGCTGGTAGCATCTGTTAATATAAATCCTGTCTGTGAAGAGACTGCAGGGTCCTTAGCTTGGTCTACCCTGTGACTTTTTGTGGTAAGCAGAACAATGCATTATGAAAAAATAGAGAATGTAGGGCCTGATCCAAATAGCTGGGTTTTTTTTTTGTATTGAGCTCAATGTGCTTTGAAATCAGCTTCTCTAGAGAATCCCTTGCAAAGCAATCTCTATGAATGTTCATCTGAATTTTTAAAGAAGTGCACTTAGCATAAATCCAGACTGTTTTGTTTCTTTTTTTGCAATGCACATCAAAAATGCTCTCAGAAATTTTTGCAGTGAAAACAGTTATAATCATGTGTTGGAAAATATTCATTCTTTCTATTTGCATGAATAATTAAGTTTTGACTAGGCAAAGAAACATAATGGAGAGAGGAAAAGCATAAGAATGATTCTACCCTTATTGTTTGGTTGTGCATTCATAGATAAGAAGTCTAATTTTTGCTCGGAAGAATATATGAGTAAATAATACAAAGCAATTTCAGAAAAATAGATAGTATGCACATCTTCAAATCCTTAAAAGCTTCTCCAAAGATGACCTTATCTTTGTGACTAGTAAATTTCTTATTGTGGAGGAAATATAGCTTTAATATGTCTATAGAAGAATCATGTTACAAATGAAGTTCTTCTATATACATTTTTTTGCCCTAAACATCTGAATAAGAGGGGCACATTTTGCTTCTCTACCTATATCTTCTGAGATAAATGTGTGTTAGGACTTCAGCAGTTATTCTATGGAAGCTAATACCAGCTTTTGTAGTATCTTTTGTAATATGTTCAGAGCCCTTAGGTCACTAATGGGCTTTCAGTGACTTCCTTTGATTTGCCTACATCAGCATGTAAGCCACTGTACTTTCAGCTAAAATACGTGGCAGTCGATGGCTTACCAGAGTGAAAAGTCTCACATGATGAGACTGCACAGTGGTAAATCAGAGTATAGATAGATAACTTTTTACAAAGTCTTAGTCACCTAAATTTAATTTCTATTTTAAAAACACCGATGACTTTTTCTATAGTTTTCCAAAAGCAAGGATAGTTTCTGGAGTTTACTGGCTTCATTTTTTCCTGACCTCAGATATCCAAGTCTTTCCAGCTCCACTTGAGCTCATGAATTCTAATAGGAATAAGGCAGAAAATTATTAACGTAAACTGTCTTGGGGTAAAGGTCTTTTCCACATCCAACAAACACTTAGCTCTTTTGCTTATTAAGTTAATGACTGATTAATGCCCTAGAAGAATCTGTTGAAATAGGTATTCCATGTCCAAGATACATGGTTCTAGCCTGCTTTAAAACATCACGGTCTCTCTTCAATTGACTGAATTATACATGTTTATGGAAACATAACTGTTTAATATAATTTTATTTTCCTTTGGTTTTATTTTAACTTAAACACAGGCATGTGTTTGAAATTATGAGTACAGGGAATTATTGCTATAGATTATGTACCACTTGTCTGACATAATTTTCGAAACCTGGAATTAAAATACAGTTTATTCTAAGGTAGAGGTTTCAAATAAGTCATATATACCTTAGAAGCTTCTTTTCTTCTTCTTAATTGACTGTAAAGAGACTTATGATAATACCTAGTGTAGTAGCACCTTTTTTCTTACGTATATCAAAACATCAATGGGTCCAACCCAACTGCTGATAGACTGGCGTAATTAAATTCTTAGGAAAGAACAGAATTTCACAAAGCGTGTAATAAACAGAAATTTTGACATATTTATTAGTTATATCAACTTCAGTAACATTTTCACTCCAATAGCAGTACTGAAAGATGATAGAGTTGTTTTTCTTTTCTGTATTTATCTGTGAAAGCAGGTTAATACTAATATGCAGCTGGAGGAATTTTTTGTTGTTCTGCATGGTTTTCTCACAGCTGTCACTGACATGAAAGAGATGTAGGAAGTCAACTTACTGAATGCTGCCATACCTTTCCTTCAACAGTGGTCTTACTTTTTTCACTGTTATGAGATCATCTGAGTGCCTGTAGGAATTTCTCCCACAAGAAACAAAATAGTCATTACCAGTAGAGACTTTACTTTTTGTTTTTAAAGAAAAATATTTTTACAAATAGGCTGTATTACATGAATAAAATTGCATAAACTATCCATTTTGGGGGGTATAGATGTGGGGCTGGATTTAATGTCTGCTTTCACAAATAGTTTTATTTAGTCTGTAAAGATTCTTAGAATAGCCTTACACCAATTCCTGTGTGATTTTTATCTAGGTCAATTTTCATAAAATTATGTGAAAATGCATAATATGTAATATTCATATAATTACTGTTAGAGATAACAGCTATAGCCTTCTCTATGGCAGTTTGACAGCAAAACTGTTGTGATGGTGTTTGGATGTTGCAGTAAAAATCATAACTCTTTTTTCATAATAACCTGAAACTTAACTTTTGCCATACTAGTGCATATTAGAAATGAGAAGTCACAGTATAGTGTTGTGGTAGCTTCTTCTGTATTTCTAGTGCTTCCTATTGAGCTAAAGGTAGACTTGCAGATGAAAAATAATTATATGGAAAATGATTTTTGCATCAGTTTATTATCACGGACAATTCAGATTATAACTCTTATCAGTAAAGTCTCTCTGTTTCTGAGAGAAATATCAAATATCCTACATTGGACTGACTTGCCAAGGTTTTGATAGGGAGTAGTCTGCAAAGGTTGTTCTATGAGAAGATGCCAGAAGCTGCCCCCCATGGTGGACAAAGCAGTTCCAGGCAGCTTTAAGGACCCAACACTGGCCAAAGTTGAGCCCATTAATGACACTGGTAGCATGTCTGTGATAACTAATCTAAGAAAGGGTAAAAACCACTGCACAGAAGCTGTGACAGAAAAGTGAGAAATTATGAGAGAAATTATGAGCCCTGCAGACACCCAGGTTTGTGAAAACCAGGAAGAATAGGTGCTCCAGGCACCAGAACTGAGATTCCGCTACAGCCTATAATGAAGATCACAGAGACATAGGTTGTCTTCCTGTGGCCCAAGGAGATCAATTGTAGCCCATGCCACTTAAAAATGTGCAGATTTTCTCCCTTCCAAGTGAACACCTCTCCACAGAGCCAAGAAACCCCTGTTTTTACATCTTTGTCTTCCATTTTTGCAGATGCTGATATAAATAAGGCTGAACAAGACCCCATATGCACAACTAACGTGGTTTTGGTCATAAACTCTGGTATCTCAAGTTCATTTCACTTTTCCTCTATATTCACACAGTAGCCAGGAAAAATTAATTGTTTAGATTTATGATGTATGAATTATCAGACTCTGGCACAATGTATTTTAAGGTCGTCATATTTACCTAATTATTACTCTATCATACTATGCACCGTCTGAGGAGACTGTAAACACAGTCTTTCTGATCCAAACATTGTTGGATCAAATTAATTTCTTATTAGGGTGTCAATGTCATAACTGTAAGCAGAATTCACCTCACTGGCGTTTCCTAAGAAAAAATTACTAGACAAAAGCTACTTGCCTCTTTTTTTAATGCTGCTTCTCAATTAGAGGTGTTGTTTAGGTGAGCTTGTTGTTTCTTTTCTCAGCATCTGGACCTATGCCAGAAGTTCATAGGGATATAATTAAGGTCTTCACATGCCAAAGAGTGAATGAAAAACTCACAAAACATTACCAAGTAGTGTTTAGGGGCTAACTTTTGAAGAAAGTCCTGCCAGAAATCAAGGAAATGATGCAAAGTTTGAAAGTGGTAAATACCTTTGGGATATTTTAAGAGAACCAGACAGATGCTCAGGAAACTGAAAAATACCAGCATAGTAATTAGTTCTTATTCCTGAAGAGAAGTTGAATTTGGGACCAATTCAAAATGAGGGGCAAAGGAGCATAGAGTATATCTTATTCTTCAAAATGTACTTGCAAGAAAGCTCAGCTGTCATGCCACATTAAACAAGTTTTTATTATGTGCAGAAAACTGAAAGTACTAAGCCATTACGTGTACTAACAACTTCTGCTGCACGCATCACAAGAACAGACCATGAGAATGTACATAGGTTACATGTGGGGTTTTATATACACCATATTCCACTATTTTCCCTGTTACAATATTCCATGAATGTAAAATTTCGTGTAACCATTTGGGTTATGGCACAACACTTGAAAAAAAATGTAGTAAAAGCATAGTTTTGGTGGGTGACACGCACTGCCATTTTTGTTTGTAACAAAAAATCTTTACTCTGAATTTTTCTATTCGTTCATTAGACTTCTTCAGTTATTACAATATGATCAAGAGGGGATGGAGTTGTACTTCATAAAGAATTAGTGAACTTCATGAGGAATGAAGTCTAGCAATTGTAGAAGGTATTCCGGGTTAGATTTCACTGTTGGACAGTGAAATAGTATGGAGAAGCAAACCATCTGAAATTTAATTTTGTGGAAAATAACTATTGGAAAGTCATCTTGTTCCTTATATGTAGCTGCCCACTTGTAAATAGAGTTGAGCAGAATTACTGAAACTAGTTAGGGAGGTTGTTTAATTTAACTAAGGTTAAATCTAATATCAGAATATTGCATTTTCATAGAATCACAGAATGTTTGAGCTTGGAAGACACCTCTGTAGATCACCTAGTCTAACACCTTTCCTCAAAGAAGGATAACCTAAAGTAGATGGTTTACGTCTGTGTCCAGTTGGGTTTTGTACATCTCCAGGAATGTAGACTCCACAACTTCTCCAAGCAACCTGTTCCACTATGTTATCAGCTTTGCAGAATTTTTTTTTAGTTTCTTATAAATGAAATTTCCTGTACTATCATTTGTACACATTACCTTTGTCTTTTCAATAAGTACCACTCAAGCGAGTGTGATTCCCTCATCTTTATTGCTAATTATCAGGTATTTATAAAATCTGATAAGATATCCCTAAACCACAACTTCCCAAGGCTGAATAGATCCAGTTGTCTCAGCCTTTCCTTGTATGTCACAAGTTCCAAAACCTTATTCATATTTGTAGCCTGTCATTAACTTATTCTGTACGTCTGTGTCTCTTTTGTATTGGGAAGCCCAGAACAGCACCTAGCAATCCAGATGTGGAAATCTTTGCACAAAAGAGATTTGGGGAATCTTTGATAGATATGCTAATTTGCAAGGCCTTTAATTATATACTCGAATCATCGTGTGTATGCATTTCAGTGTGCATTTTGGCGCATTCCACCTCTATGTGGTGCACCTAAAGATCTTTCAATAAATCCAGGAGTATAACCCCTTTTTTCCCCTTTAACCATGATTGGCTTTTATTTTTAAGACCAGAGAAAGGCAACAACACAGAAGGCACTAAAATTCATTAGACTGAATAAAAGCACGTGTATTTTCCGTAAACAAGAAAATATGCTTTCACCTCTTTTATTCTTAAGCTCAACTGCCCAGAATTTTGTGCTCAAGCTCTGCTAGGGTCCAGAAGCTACATGGGGTAAACTAACTGTCTCTGGGGTATAAAGTCTATTAGATGCAAAGCATATTCAATATTTGTGGACAGAATATTGAATCAAACCTTCATGAATTTAGCTGTAGCACCTGTCCTTTTAATATTTTTTGAAAATTTGGAGGTAGTTACTTTTGAGTTTATACACTATCTACTTATTATAACCGCCCTGGAAATAGTCTACTGAGCAGGACACTTGGGGAGCTTAGGTTCAGGGCTTAAGAAGATACAGATTCAAATTTTCTGCTGTCTGTCCTCTAGGCAAAGACTGGCTAATGTATCCTTCACAGACATCTAAAAAAGATTAATTCTATGTTTTCTCTGGTGGGAGAACTTCAACAGGACACATTACAAGTGCCTTCATCCCAACTCTAAGACAGGGATGACCCTTGACAAGAGCGCAGAATTGACAGTATGCTGTATGTGTTGGATGTGAGCCTTACCTGCATCCAGAAATGGAGCATCACCTCCAGCCACACACATTTTAAAATAAATTGCAATTACAGACTGTTTCTTAAAAAAAAAAAAAGAAAAA
>VZRQ01005215.1:0-69442 GCA_013397975.1 Machaerirhynchus nigripectus | reverse complement strand
AAAAAAAAAAAAAAAGAAGAATAAGCAAACAACAACCAGAAGAAGCAGAACATGAGCTTTTCTGCTTGAATGTACATATTTTCTATAAATTCAGACGCTCTGGTTCTGGACATGTGGAATTTTAAACATAACCAAATCCTTACTATTTTTTACCTGATGAAATGTGTGTGTTTTCAAAAGCCTGTGTGCAACACTGCTTCAACTGCTGTGGAGTAGTAACATCGCCTTGGTAATCAAGTTTGACAAAAAAAAGTTGGAAATAAGAAAGTGAGATACTATCTGCTTAATATCATATCAGTATTGTATCACTGTTTTGTATTTTATTTGATTATTCACTAAATATAAAATATATTTTTTTAATAGCAGATATATTTTTTCCCAGGGTTACACCAAAAATAGAATTTGAACTCTAGCTTAAAAGACAATTGCTTTCACCCAAATGAACAGGATTAAAGAATGATACAATGATACAGGCTCTTTCTCAACAGTACTGATAAAGAGCCCAGTGAGGTCCAATATTGTAACAGAGTAGAGAATAATAACGAGGTTTAATACATACTAACTATGTATTAATTTTAAAAAGCATAATTATTATAAAATTTTAAAAACTGAGTTGAAAAAATTAAAATAATTTCTCTGCCATATAATTCCTGTTTGCCTTTTATGGAGCAGTGGATCCAGTTTGTTGAAAAAAAGGATTTTTAATTTTTCTTTTCTTTCCTTATGAAACTTAATAAATAATTTATAGAAACATAGGACATTTGAGTTAGAAGGCACCTTTAAGATCATCTACTTTCACCCTTCTTGCCATGGGCAGGGACATCTTTCATTAGACCAGGTTGGTCAAAGCCCCATCCAACATGACCTTGAACTCTTCTCCAGGGATGGGACATCCACAATTTCTCTGGCAACCTGGGCCAGCGTTTAACCACCCTCACACTAAAGGATTTCTTTCTTACATCTGATATAAACCTACTCTCTTTTACCTTAAAGCCTTTCCCCTTTAACTACATGCCCCAGTAAAAACTCCCTCTCCAGTTTTCTTCTAGGTCCCTTTAGGAACTGGAAAGCTGCTATAAAGTCTTCCCAAAGCCTTTTCTTCTCCAGGCTTAACAACCGCAGGTCTCTCAGCCTGTCTTCATAGGAGAGGTGTTCCAGCCCTCTGTTCATTTTCATGGCCCTCCTCTGGAGCCACTCCAAGAGGTCCAGGTCCTTCATGTGCTGGAAGCTGCAAAGCTGGATTCAATACTCCAGTTGGTGTCTCCCTGAGTATAACACAAGGGACGAAACACATTCCTTGACCTGTCACCTTTCTTTTGATGCAGCCCAGGACACACGGGGCTTTCTGGGCTGCAGGCACACATTGCTGCCTCATGTCCGATTTTTGCATCCACCAGTATTTCCAAGTGCTCTTTGCCAGGGTTGCTCTCAATCCATTTATCTCCCAATTTTTATTGAAATGGGGGATTTCCCTGATGCAGGTGTAGGAGATTGCACTTGGCCTTGTTGAACTTCATGAGGTTCCCATGGGCCCACCTCTCAAGCCTGTCAAGGTCCCTCTGGATGGAATCCCTTCCCTCCAGTGCATCAACTGCAGCATACACCTTGGTGTTATCAAAAAACTTGCTGAGGATGCACTTGATCCCATTGTTCATGCCACTGACAATGGTATAAAACACAACTGGTTCCAATAAAACCCCTGAAAAATGCCTCACTGGTCTCCACTTGGGCATCAGGCCATTGACAATAAGTCTTTGAGTGTGACCATCCTTATCCATTGAGAGGCCCATCTCTACATGAAAGAGAAGAAATTTCCTTGATGCTTAGTGTTTGTCCATCCTTACCCCAGGAAAGCCAAGACCCTTGTGCCCAACCAGGCTGGGGACCCTTCACTGATTGGCCCCGCTGGATCAGAGGGCAGTTTTACTCACTTATCCAGGAACACACACCAGCAGCATAAGTGAGACCCCTCAGCAAACTTCCTCATTTTATTCAAGGATGTTACCCACTGCCACTGACTTAGCTCTCCTGATTAATTGTGCACCTTGAGTTTCCTTAGGTATTCTCCAACCTGGACTATGACTAAAGGGGGGCAGTCCTTCATTCTTGCAGCCCTTGTCTTTTCAGCCATATATATTCTGTACCTCTAATGAAGGGTTGTACTCCAAGCATACTTTATATACAACCCAAGTAGAAAACAACAGGAAAATAAACATCAAGATGTCTGCACACCATAGACTGTTCAGCACCTTTAATCTAACAGTTTCCCTCAGAAAGCTATTTTTCTTCTCCCTCTTGAATGGCCTCATCCTCTATTTCTGCCAACTGGTTCTATAATTATAATTAGGGTTGTTAGTCTCTGCCTACCTGAAATAATTGCAGGGTAATTATCCTTACCGTACTGAACATGAGGTGCCTGGATCAAAGGAAAAATTGCCTATGATTAGACAGACAAAAGGACACAAGGGTAAGCAAAAGCCTTCTTGTCCATATGAAGTAAATGACTTTGGACCAGGCCTACAAAAGATGAGCAGCCTAACATTCTGAGATTGCAAGCATGTAACATTTTAATGTTTACCCTTCTAAATGGATAACGGAGCCCTATGATAGGTGTAGGCGTTTCTTATATTACATCTGGCAAGAAGTAAACACAACAGCTCGGCATTCTGAGATCCCAGCAAGTGATATGCTGAACAGGAATTCACCCACAGCTGTAAAGCAAGAAGTGTCACACACTACATTGACTCATCCTGAGGTTGTAACTTCAGTCAACTGGCCTTAACAGCTTCAAGTGCTATCCTAAATACAGTCTTCATGTTTCTTTTAAGATAAGAGTGATGGGTTCTAGTGTTTAGTTCATTCACCCTGGATATAAGGTTGCTATCTGAAAAGTTTAAAATTCCATTTTCAACCTCATAATAACATGTCTTAACAACGACATTGCAGGTTATGTCGGTAACCATTTATGGTAGTTCTTTATCTCTCCTTGAAGCCTTGCCATAGGGACAAATAAAATGAAACAAGATTCATCCAGGATCGAAAAAAGAGAAAGGTAAAGAAGCTATTCATCTGAAGGGCAGGGACTTCAATCCAAGTCCATGCATTCTGAATTACACAGTCACTGAATAAAATACAAATACACTTCAGGTTTCAAAGGTGAGACTGACTATTTCTCTGTCCTATGCATGGACATTCTGTAATTAAGATTTTTTCTTCCTGGAACAATAAAACCTGAATTGTTCTGTCTATAGATACACAGCTTTAACAGACATGATTTTTGAGTATATCTGATCCATCTTAACCTAAAGTACTGTGAGGAGACTAGACACAATGTTCTTGAAAAACAGAAAGGAGGGAAAACCTTTGTCAAGATAAGATAAAAATTGGGGTCACACTGTGTTTTGCCAATAAATTAATTCCTAAAAGGTTGAGAAAACTGTTTCTCAAAGAGTAATATCTTTTCTCTTCTTTCTGAGTGTTAGCATTTCTGTTTCAAAAATTAGTTTTCAGCTAATAGAGATGACATGCTGAATCTGAATTTGAGAAACAAATTGTTGAAGATTAAAATGAAGATCTGTCCTTAACATTTTATTTTGAATGACTCTAGATCTTTATCTCCATTTTTAGACCCTCTTTGTGAAGCACCTTAATGTTCCCAGAAGTACTGAGTGTCCACCGCTGTACAGGGTTTTGCAAAGAGTACTGAGTTATCAAGACACTTGTTTTATGTACAGTTATGCTGAAATCTAGGCCATCTGTATCAAAGTCCTTTATCTACACTACCTTCTAACAACTGTGATTTAAGTTAACTTTTTTGACTTTAATTTAAGTAGAGCAGTAGACCTCAAAGAGCAAGGCAAAGGCCTCAGAAGGCAAGCAGTATCCAGGTTACAGGCAGATTCTTCAGTTCCTGAGAATTTGAATAAAAACTGTATATTGTAGACAGATCCCTTCCCCTCTTGTCCTGCTCAAGATTAGCTGGTGAAAGAAGCCTCTAAGTCAAAAAGTCCAAGTCCTCAGTCTGGACATGAATTATCTTCAGATTCACCCACCAATAGAAGCAAATCCTAAATCCAATATTTGAGCTAGCTTTGAGTCAATATGCATTCCAGTGTCAATGATTTTCAAGTTGAAGTCCCCAGTGACTAGAAGAAAGGGATAACTAATATTCATCTTTAAAAAGGATAATAAGGAGGCTCCTGGGAAGTACCAACCAGTCAGACTCACTCAGTGCCCAGTAAGATAATGCGGTATGTCAAGGGAAGACAGGGAGGTGATTAGACATAGCTAACATGGCTTCATCAGGAGTAAATTTTGCCTAATAAATTTAGTGGCCTTCTACAATAGAGTGACTGCATCAGTGGACAAGGGAATAGCTACAGATGTGATTTAGCGGGACTGATGAAGACTGTTTGATAAGGTCTCCCCCAATATACCTGCCTCTAAATCATAGGCGTATGGATTTGATGGATAAACTAATAGCTGGATATGGAATTGGCTGTATTTTTGCATCCAAGGAGTCCCAGCCAATGGCTCAATGTCCAAGTGGAAACCAGCAATGAGAGATATCCCATAAGAGTGCACCAGCACAAATATTATTTAACATAATCATCGGTGACACGGAGTGTCTTGCACCTCAGCAAGTGTGCTGACAGCACTAAGCTGTGTGGTGCAGTCGGCACACTGGAGGGAAGTGATGCCATCCAAAGGGACCTTAATAGGCTTGAGAAGTGGGCCTGTGCAGACGTCACAAAGTTAAACAAGGCCAGATAAAAGGTTCTGCACAGTGAAATCCTCAATATCAGTACGGACTGAGACATGAATGGATCAAGAACAACCCTGAGGAGAAGCACTTGGGAATACTGGTGGATGAAGAGTTAGACATGAGGCAGCACTGTGTGCCTGCAGCCCAGAAAGCCAAATTTGTCCAGGGCTGCATCAAAAGAAGTGTGGCCAGAATGTTAAGGGAGGTGATTCTCTCCCTCTAGAGAAGGGCCACAAAAATGATCAGAGGACTGAAGCACCTCTCATATGAAGACAAGATGATAAAACTGGGGTTGTTCAGTCTGGAGAAGAGAAGGCTCCAGGGAGACCTAATAGCAGCTTTTTAGTTCTAAAAGGGACCTGTAGGAAAATTGTAGAGGGACTTTTTACCAGGGCCTGTAGTGACAGAAAAAGAGGCAAAGGTTTAAAAATGAAAGAAGGTAAATTTGGATTGCACCCAAGGAAGAAATTAACTACAATAAGGGCAGGGAGACACTGGGACAGATTACCCAGAGAAGCTGTTGATTCTGCCACCCCTGGAAGTGTTTAAGATCACATTGGGTCTTTGAGGTACATAATATAGTGAAAAATGTCCCTGCTCTTGGCAAAGGGGTAGAACAAGATGGTCTTTGAAGGTCCTTTCCAGCCAGCACCACTCTATATTCTGTAGCATTTTTGTGAAATGGATCTTTTTGATAATTTTGGTCCTGATCAGGTTCAGCTTCATGACAAATCTTAAGCAGTTTGATGCCTATCAAGTTTAAACCTACTGTGGACATGTGAAGAAGTTTAATTCCATCAAGGGTAATAAAAAGGAATGTAAGTACCCCTAGTATTAGGTAGTGAGTGACATGTGGATTTTAGATCACAATACTGGACCTAGAAAAAAAAATTGTTTAAATCCCTTACTGGATTGGCTATTTATATCTGTGTAAATTACAGGGACATGCAAAATGCTCAGACAGCTTTGGTGAAAGCAGTATGAAAGTAGAACAGCACAGCCCCTGCCAGTTTGTTTCAATGCCAGAACTCCAAACTCTGAGTCCAATCCTCCAGTATTTCTTTCAGTAAAATTTCTAAACTGTGTACTTAATAATACTGTGTTTAAAATATCTTGTAGCAATAGCTATTTCTATTAGAGTTCAAACACTGAAGGACCTTTTGTGATTACGGTCACACAGCAATAAAGCTTTCGCCGTTGCTGTCATAGAGCTCTTAAAAAAATTCAAGCCAGCTACTTATCATTCAGTTCTTTGACTGAAAAACCATTAAACAAAAAAGAGAAACATGAGCAGGAAGAGGGAGCTATTCCAAACACTCTTGCATGATCTCCCTTGCCAGGGAAATGACTTTGGCTTCTGTGCACTTGGCTTGCTAGTTCTTTGCAGCTTTCATTTCTATACAATGAATAGTGTTCCACTGTGTTATGTGGAAATGGAAAAAAAAAAAAAGTAAAAAGCCAATTATTTAATAAATATAAAATGAAAAATTTTAGAACTTATAAAATATATCACATTAGAATCTGATTAAGATTCTGCTGAAATTCCTGATATATAATTCAATATTTCTCTCCAGGTGTTGTGCATTTCTGAGAAGTCGGAAAGGGAGATAATGTTAAATGTTTACAACATATGCGAAGTTAATCAGACACTGGTTTCCTATGTATTTTAAATGCAAATGCCTGGAAGGCTAATGTTTGTGTGGCAACAGAATCCTCCACAAGTATAATAGCTTGTATTAAATTTCTTCCTGTTTTCTCAAAATATATATTCCACCTCCCAAACTTTCACCCAAAAATAAAAAAAAAAGGCAAGGAAAAAATAATGTGTGTCACTAAGTGTATGAACAGATTATTCCACACTGGTAGCATAACATTCAGAAAATCCTACTGGTAAATACAGGTAGTAGGACACTGGGATAAATATAGAATTTGTCCAATCCATCAGGAAATTCTGATTATATTATGTTCCCTTCTCCCTAACTTCTTGTCAGTTTGCCTTCCTTCCTGCCTCTCTTCCTCCTTTCCTACATCCTTTTTGCTTTCTCTTCCTCCTTCTCTTCATTCTTCTTTGGAAGTTTTAAAGGGAAAGAAGGAAACAAAGTAAGAAACACACCTGTCAGTTGTGTCCTGGGCAGCATCAAAAGAGGGGTGGATGGCAGGTTAAGGGAGGTGATTCTGCCCCTCTTCTCTGCCAACTGGAGTTCTGCATCCAGCCCTGGGACCCCCAGCATCAAAAGGATATGGACCTGCTGGAGTGGGTCCCGGAGGAGGGCCATGAAGATGATCAGAGAGCTGAAGCACTTCTGTGAAGACAGGCTGAGAGAGCTGGGGTTATTCAGCCTGCAGAATAGAAGGCTTTGGAGAGACCTTATAGCAGCCTTCGAATACCTAAAAAAAGGCTTATAAAAAAAGATGAAGACTGACTTTTTGCATGGGAAGACAGTGATAGAGCAAGGGGAAAAGATTTTCAATTAAGAAAAGGGGAGCAGATTTCTCAGAGAAGCTGTGGATGCCCCAGCCTTGAAGGTGTTCAAGGTCAGGTTGGATGGGGCCCTCAGCAACCTGTTCTAGTGGGTGGCATTCCTGCCACCATATCTGACAATTGTTTTCTTGAGGAACTTAAGTGACAATTAGTTTATAAGAATGCTCTTTCACGGGGAAAAAGAAAAATATTCCTACATCGTGAGGGGTTTAATCATATATATAATACTCAGAATCTTGTGCAAACATAGGACTTTTTAAATTTTCTTGGAAAAAGAGGAGAGACACAAACGCCCTTTTAAAGACTGCATGCAAAGCAGTGTAAACATAAGGATTGTTACATCCCTTCTGCAAAATGAACTCCTTAAAAACCAATGTTTTATTAGCTATAGAAATAATGATATCTAGTCTATTCATTTAAAACCCTCTTTGTTGAATCCTTATTTTAATCATATATAGTTGACTTTTTTCTCTCCAGAGTGCCAGGGAAGAGTCATGCCGTGAAAATACAGGTTCATTTATTTCAGTAAATACATGCTGTGTTCTGTGCAAAATGTAAAAGATGTAAGAATACTGGCATAAACTATCAGTAAAAGAGAATGTATTGATATCAGAATAGGAGACCAATACAATTTTTTTGTTGTATAGAATCTAATTTTTTTTTCCTAAAGAAAAACAGAAACATTGTTTTTCAAAAAATTTACCTACTACCATTAGTCTTAATTTCATAAATGACCCTTCTGTGCTGCGGAATATTTGCCAGATACAGTACATGCACCCAGGTTGCAGCACTCCTTTGTTCTAAACCCTTTACTCCAAGAGAATTTAAATTCACATCATTTATCTGCCTATAAAATTATTTAAATACTAGATTATATACTTTCTCTGTTTGTCAGTGCTGTGGCAATTTGTCACGCCTGTGATCAGTGCTTTGCTAAGAGTCCAGAATTTTCTAATTGCAACAGGTGAAACTTAAACACCTCTGTGCTGAACACTTTATAGTTCATAAAGGCAGCATAGTTCATCATTAAAAAAATAAAAAAACCTGTTGGTTGAGTTTTCCAAGTTTTGTAATGCTTGCTTTAATTGATGGTATATGGCAGGTGAAGTGAAACTGAAGGAACAAACTATAAATAGCTAAGTCTTATTAGGAATAAATAACTGCAGCTTTTGATTACAATTTTATCCATCCGGGATAGATAAGAAGTAAGAATAAGAAAAGAATCAAGCATCCAAAATGCATGTAGTATATTGAAGTAATAAAGTCTAGAGACAGTTGAAAATTTGACTGCTTCTGAGGTACTGGTAGAATGAATGGTATTAATAGAAGTATAAGTTAAAAGGTGGAGTTTGTTTGTTTTGTTTTGTTTTTAAAATGTGCTAAAATAAACATACCAGTTATGACTCCAGTGAACTTTATGTTGGCACACATTTTTTGAGACCTTTATTTCATAGAACCTCATTGGGAATATGACCTGATTCTTTCCTTACGTGAAAAACTTCAGTCTCCTTTTAGTCTTTACTTTGGTCCACTAAGAATGCATCAAGTCTATGACTGATAAATGCGTACTAACATTTTGTTCTAACTCTATAGATGAGACTGACAGTAAAGGTGCTTGTTAGTGTAACTAAAAATATCCTCCAACAGAAGGGGAAAATTAGTTTTATACTTCCTCTTCTGTTACTGTCAGAGCACTCAGTAGCTCCTTGTGTGAGTGTTTTCAAGAAATTTGTTCTTTTTTTAATAGAAAATAGAAAATTGAATCTATGCATCCATAACTTCAGTAATTTCATCATTCTGAAGAATTAATTTGACAAAAAGTGTTAGAAAGTAAGTGTCTATAGAAAAGGAACCGTTTGTACCAATGAAATGTGGGATTTCTAACTTAACTTAGTGGTCTGGCCTAAAAAACAGGTGAAATCTGAAATCTCTCATCACATTTGGAAGCAAAAAACTCTTTATAAGAATTATTGACATATGCTAGTAGATTGTTAGATGATGGTGTATATCCCTGCAGCACAAATCCAATACAGCCAAAGTAGTCATATGAAAATAATAATATAATGTGCAAATAAAATAGCAAAATAAGGGTATATCAAAGTCCTCCTTAATTAAGAAGATCTATTCACTTGTCTCTAAAATCCATACCAGGGGATATAGATCAACTTAGTATATACAAAAAGTCTGTTTCATAGACATAACATGCATACTACCTCCCAGAACCACCCAGAAGCCACAAAGCAGGGACTAGTTCTAGAACGGTTTTGTCTGCTTTTAGCAGAATCTTTGTACCCTTTTAAATTCCTAGACGGAGCAAACTGCAATGAGAGTATGTGTTGTCCCTGTACTTTGACGGACTGTGTTCTCCATGGAAAGTGGGGGTTTTTGTAATATGAAAGGTTGTCAGTTAAATAAAGATGACCATCCTATTTATCCTAAGAAAACTGAGGAAACGGATGTTTGGTCTCTTAACAAACATAATTTATACTCAAAAGTTAAAGGACTTTTTTTCCCTTAAAATATTCTACAAATCCATTCATTTATTTGGATACTTGGTCACAATGTAACAGGAAATCTTTTATTTAAATTTTTAAAAGAATATTTCTAGACTATCCCCAATTAAGTTTTTACAAACAACTGAAAAAAAATTGAAAAAGAAAATAACACATTTTTCAGCTGCAGCAGAAAAAGGAATAATAAAGACCACAAACCGTGACTAAAGATAAAAATGTATAAATTGCCAGATTCCTGGTAGAAAAGGTGTTTGCCACTCTTTTGCCACACTGGAAGCAATCAACAAGAAGAAGCAGATTTTTTACAGATAATTTTGCTTCTGTGACCTTAACTAAACAAAATTTTACATGTAATTATTTTTTCCTTCATTTACGTGCTTAAGGTGTAGACTAGATTTTCACCAATTCCATTAGTAAGATTGAAGAGGACGTATAAATTTCTGTCTATTTCTGTACCACTCTTGCCTTTTATTTTTGGTTGGCTTCTTTGAGAATTATATACATCATAAAGATGCTCCTCTCACACTTGTCTTACATTTATGTACCTCACTCTTTAGGACTAGTCTGTGTCATGCTAGAGTCTTGGGAATGAATGTTAATAAATCTATTCATAGAATATCTCAAAGAAATATAAACAAGATATGGAAAAAGTTGGTTTTTTTTTCCTTACTGATTCTGCTTTTTTTTTTTTCACTCTTCTAATAAAAATAACATTCTAAAAAATTAAATCCAAAGTATAGTTCCTCCTACATTAGCTAATTTTATGGTTATATTTCTCTGAATTTATGCTATGCTTTGTGGGCTATTTTGGTTACAAATCTTATAGTATCCCTTAATAAACAATAGCTTTCTAATGATAATGTACTGTAATATTTTGTAGAGCCTTGGAGAAACTGGAGAAATTAAGCAAGCTTCTGTAAGTATGAGCAATTTTTTTTTTAAATTGGCTTGTTTTATTCTGCAGTGACTTGTTAGGTAATGAAGAAGAACATTTATGAGAAGTGTTCCAGTAGGGAAATCCATTAATCACTTACAAAAAATATTGAATGTATGATCTTTTTCCTTTCTTTCATGATCAGAGAAATACTAACAGTATATTTGAAATTGTGAGAAAGTCTAATATCCTAGATCTTTGTAAGCAGAATGGAGAGACAACTTGATCAGATTACCTGATACTCTTTAATTATCCTATGCACTTATTTAATTATCTAGTGCTTTCTTAAAATTCGGAAATAATTTATGAAGTGACTGTTTTTTGCAGATTATGACAAACGAACCACTTCTAAGGCCAGAAGAGAATATTAAATCATGTATTCTGTCTGCCTATATAGTGTAGGTCATAGAATCACTCTAATATTTATCTTCACACTTTGTGTTTGAGGTTAAATTCCCTTTCAAGAATGCACCCAGTCTTGATTTGAAGACTTCAATACCAGATTTCCCTTTGGTAATTGGTGAAAAATTCATTTGTTACTTAAAAGAAAACACTTTTTCTGAATGTGCTCCACTGAGTTCTATTATCTCACATTTATTTTGAGTGTTAGCTTTTTTTAATATCACTGATGTAGACAACAACATAACCTACATGTATTTGGCTTTGACTGATTAGCTTATATATTCTATATGCAAAAAGTGACTCCTTTCAGGAAAAATTATCTTGCTTACAGGTTTGTTTTGTTTTTAAAATACTATCTCTCCAACACTCTAAGTAATTAATATATTTCATTTTCTCAATGTGTAAGTTTTTATCCATATGATCCCAGCATCAGGGACTTGGTTTTGGCATTCTACTGTGAATTTCAAAGGACTGCTCAATTCATGATAAAAAATAAAAAGAGCAAGATTCTCTGGTGTAGTGAAAAGAAAATATGTGCTCCCTACCACAAACTGGGCAAAACAATGACCCTTGTTATGAATTGCACACCCTGAGAAGAGACTAGTCTCATGGGGGAGCATCAAGGGCAGCCTTTTCCATTAAGGGAGGCTAGCTGTGAGCCAAAGATGAAAATAGATGGGTAAAGCAGTGATCTCAGTGATAAGCAGTCAACAAGGTGCACTGGAAAAAGGTTCTTCAGTTATGGTCAAATGGAAACACAAAAGCCTAAATTCACCAGGGTCACAGCAACAACCCAGAATGCTGAGCTCTAACACTGCCTCAGTTTGTGACGTCTTATTCCACTGAGTTAAAATCCTATTCTCAAAGTTATTTCAACATTTGATATCTGCATGTCTTCTGCCTGAAAAATATTAGGACTACTGTTTATGTGAACATAATGTCCTTAAAATTTGTCCAAAGCTGTCTTTTGTAGAGAAATACCGAAAGTTTTCTATACCTTGACACCTTGATCCATTGTGGAGTAAAACAATTGCATAAAAACTATTAAGTCATGACCTTGAAGAAGTGGGGTAGAGTAGTTTCATTCACAGGCATAAAACTATTTCACTGGAAATTATGTACCTCAGAGAAATTTGCAGTTGTCAGAAACACAGTCAGTGTGTGAGTGTACAACTACAGTGTAGATGACCAAGTGAGTCTTTGAAGTCTGTCTCTCCTAATTTAGCAAAGTACATGTACAATTGAATAATCAGTTTGATCTACTGATGGCTATACTTTTGGTCAGTGTAATATTCAATGTAACTGTGTCTGGCAGCAGAAGATGCACTAAAGAGACAGATGAGTGTTTAATAGGAAACAACTGAGAACATCCTTTTCCAGAGAGAGTTGTAAATTCTCTAGGCTCAGTTTTGTTTCCTGACAGCAGTATGGCTGTATGTATATAACCCTCTTTTATACATACACTAATAAGTCTTTATTTAAGGGTATCGGTAGTCTTTTTATGAAATATACCCAATGTGGTCAACAGCTATTGATTCTGCCATCTTTTCTCCATCACAACTCAACCCCAGATCCAGAACTGCTTAGTCTTGAATTAAGGTCTATTCATACAGATTTCTAAAATAGGGTTTTGACTAACCGTAATAAAAGATGAGCTCTTATTTAGAACCAGTACTGCATGAAAGTGCGTGCTCACTACCCATCCCCACATTAAAGATATTATACCAATATTGATGCTTTATATTCATACAGACTTAGACTTCAACAGTTTGCTCCCTATTTCAAGTTCATAAAAAGATTACAGTTTGTTTAGGCAGTATTTGTCTCATGTGTTTTGTGAGATAATCTAAGATCAGTAGGGATTCCAAGGTAAGCACAGATAATTGCTCTGGGGCAGACAATCTCTCAAGCAAGCCTTGTAATGTTTAATTTCCTTCTCCTGTAGGCATGTAGGAACCAAGTCTCGGTTCCTGTTTCATGAGTTACCAAATTAATTTTTCATGAGCTTTTACCAGTATAAGATTGCAATTATCAAGGCTTCACTTAGTGTCTTCATTGCTGTATGGGTTTTGGACCAATTTCTTTTTTTCCTAGGTTGTAATAGTACATGGTTTCCTTTCACTGTTATAATGCCTAAGAAAATGTTATTCTTTGCTAATCATAACAGCTGACGGGTACTGATATGAGTTCATAACAGGTTTTGAACCAAACAAAGAGGAGAATATTTTCACATGTTGCTTCTAAATGTTGTCCCTGGTAGTGAATAGCACTCTTTATAAAAGAATAAGAGCTGTTTGTGTCTATAATGATAACTCACTGCTGCTGTTTTTAAATTACTTGGATTTTGTCTGCCACAGCTAAAACCAGAAAAAAATTAGGTTTATCTTTTTATTTCAGGAAGGTCTATGTGCCCTTTTTGCAATATATCCTTTTCAGCATGCACCAAACACATTGCATAACTGGCATACATTTCCCTCTGTAGGCATCACAGCAAGGAGAAAGGCATGAAAAAAGGAAAGGAATAAGGCATGAAGTACTGTTTTTTGAAATGAACAGTATAACATAAACAATAAAAAAGTTAAATTTCTCTGTTTATACATTCCACTCTGTTAAAAGTAAGGACAGTACAAGTGTATATCTTATGTACTTTTTGCTAAGTCAATAGGAAAACAATCAAATTAGAGTGGTACAGAATGCATTTTAATATAGATTATGATAAAAAACAAGACAGAAGTTGTTGCAAACAGAAAAGAACACAATCAATTCCGTATATTTCACTTGAAAGATATATTTGAAAGATTTACTTGTCAGAAATCATTCTTTCAGAGCTGTCTCCATTTGAAGAAATTATTATTTTAACACATCTGAAGATTCTTCTATCAAAGATTTTGCTATCTCTTTTGCTATGTTTCAGCCTATCAATCTCAAACTATGGTTCAAGATTATTTAAGTTTATTGGCTATTTCTATCATACAGAAAACTGCAGTGACATGGTATAGAACACAGGGCACATATTTTGTTAATAGGTAAAATATATTTTCTTGGGAAAAATTATCTAAAGGAGTAAATTGCCTAATGTTAGAAGGAAATTTGCTTTAGAGCATAAGGTTGCATCTGAACTAAAGTCTCAAGCTGTATGGTAGAATTGTGCATTAAACTGAATTTAAAGAAACATTATAGTTAACTTATAAGTCATTTTGTGGAATTCTTAGGTTTTTTCAAATTTCAGTAGCATTTTATTATTAAAAATCAATGTGTTTTGAAAGAGCAGATGGAAGTATGCCTGCAGTGTGAGATTTTGCATTTCTCCAATTCTGAAGGAATAAATTGCCAATTGTTCTTGTCAATTTATCTGGATCTCAGAACAAACAAAAATTAATTTTACTTCTCTCTTTCCTATTTTAAATTTCTTATTTAGGTGTCAGAGACACATGAACTACCTACATAATGCTTTGCTGTTAATTTTTCTTAATATGCCAAATCAGTTTAATTACAGTTTCTATAAATAATCTATGCAAAATACTTGCCTGAACAGAATGCACTTTTCCTTCTGTATGTGGCACATTTTAATACTTAAAAGCATTAGAACAGATGTTAGGTGCCTCCTAAACTTGTTTTCAGTTTTCTTTTATTTATATGTTAATGAGAATTTAATTACTTCATGAATACTTAAACAACCTGAGGGTGCCTGATATCATTAGCTTGAACATGACAAGCACCTCAAGTGACCACATGGGAAGAATAAAATTGCTTTTAGTTCACTTGAAGACAGAAAGATGAATTCATTTCACCCCCTGCTATGTTCTACCTGCCACACAGGACTGAGTAAGCTGTGGGCACTGATTGTCTCACTTCAGTGTGACCAAAAGTATCTGAGGAAGGAATGTGCACCAAAGCGCATAAATTGTTCCTTTTCAATTAGCTTCACTGTCCTTCAATAAACAATCAGGGAATGTTTTTTGCTGTGTCTTATTTCCTCTTAAAAGTTTTTTAAGGCGAAATTATTTTCTGTCATGTATTTTTCTGTGTTCTATTCTTGTAAAATTATGCACAACATGCCCTACAGTGATCAAATTATCCAGGATGAAAAGCAGGATGGAAAATGTTTAACTGTCTATCAGGAAAATTGTTGCAATAAAAGTATTATTTCTGGATGTTGCAAAGTAATGAATGGGGCTGACTCTCACCTATGGAAGGAATAAAGTGAAAAAAACTAAAAAAAATTGTCTTAATGGAATAGGATTTTTAACAGTAGCTCTATTTTTTGTATGCTTACTATATAGTCTGTATGAACAAAATAATATTTCTGATACTTCTCTGACCTTATTCATATGGTCCTCATTCTCACGATACACACAAGAAAAGAGAACGGTAATACACATGAGCACTAAAAGATAAAACTACAACAAAAAACTCCCTTTCTTTTCAGGGGATGCAGGGACATTTGCCCAGTCTGTTAATCAATTTTTGAAGTGGTTTATTTAATTTTCTTTTAGATTCTGCAGATACTCCCTCATCAATAAATTCTACTTCTATAAATGTATCATGGAAGAGCATGCCTTAAGTAATGCAGACCCTTCCAAAATACATTATAGGACAAAGTTTAACACCCCCCAGGAAGAAACATTTCATTTGTTCACTACCGGATCATTTATCCATTTACATTCAGTCTTAATGACACTGAAACAGTAGCTCAGCTAGGCATGACAACAAAGTTGTGAATAAAAAAAATATTCAAGGTCCTACACTGACAGCTTTGTCTAATCTATTTTTCTCATGGCTGGGCAGGAAATGGGGAATATCAGAGCAGCTTAGCAAAAGAAATCAACCAACAGTCAGATGAAAGGGATGGACCACAAACACACTGTAAAAAGAATAATGATTTTTACTAATAAAAGAATGCAAGTATTTTCCAAAAGTTGAACCCCTGCCCTTAGGAGGTCATATTTGTCAGGGAAGCATTGAAGCATCAAGTCTGTCTCTGACCTTTCCAGCTTTATAAGAATAATATTCTCTTTTAATTCAAGTACCTGAAAAAATAAAAAAGGAGTATGTTAGATAGTAACATGCTTTCTTTGATGTGGTGGTTTGAGCCTGAGTTGATGGACCATTGTTTAAACCAATAACACTTCTTGAAATCTACAAATTTAAACCATGTGGAAACCTGGGAAACCCTCTCTTGCTTCTGGCCCTTGGACAGGTAGCTGGGCTCTGGCAGCTCGGCCCTGGCAGGGGCTGGGGCCACGGCCCTGGTCCATCTTGGCCCAGTGGGGCCTGGGCCATGGCCTGCGGCTCCATGTGGTCTGGAGTGACGTCCCCTTCTCCGGTGCAGCCAAAATGAACTTTACAGCTCCAGCTGAGACCAGCTCCGGCTACTGCCCAGCAGAGATCATGTGACCAACAGAGAGATAAGTTCCAGCTGCAAACTCCGGGTAAGATTAACCCCTTGTGAACTGTAAGTTCCCCAGAAGAAACGAAAACTGCAAACATCAATCGTGTCCCAGGTCAGAGGAAAGGGAAAGGCAAAGGTACGTGAATAGATACTATGATAGTGACATAAATTCAGTGAAGAAGAAAGAGCTGAAGCCCAGAGAGAGGAGATAGAGGAGATGCTTTAAACCAAAAAGCTGAAATTCTTTTGTAAGACTATGGTAATGGACCACGTTACATCGGAGAACCCCTTGTAATTTCGTGATAAGCATGGGGGGTAGAGCATTCAAACTGTAGCCATGAGCAAAGATGCCTGTGCAGAAATCAGTAAATGTTGAAGTAGCTGTCATCCAATGAGAAGCCTGAACAGAGAAATAGTGGTGAAGTGAAGTAGCTGTGATCCACTGAGAAGCCTGAACAGTAAGATCTAGTGATTAAGTGAACACCCTTGCTCCCAGGGGAAAAGAAGACCTCTGTTCCTAGAGATGAAGATGATCCTAGAGGTAGATGAAGAGAGTCTTTGCTCTTGAAGAGCTCATCCTTAAAATAGTACCCCATTAGCTAAGACTGAACCCTTGAAAACAGCTGTGGGGAAAGCTGTAAGTCGAGGGAAGGGACTTTTCACATGCCAGCAGAAAACCACCCCGGACGGCTGTTGTGCTGTGACATGGAAGCCACGAGAAAACTCTTTCTTGTGGAGAAGCCCCATAGCATGGGCAAAAGAGACTCCTCTCCCTGAGTGAACTGATGCAAGACTCTTACAGAGGTGGTGAACTGACTGAAATAATCCCAAGTTTGTGTCTTTATGTTGTAACTGGGAGGAAGAAGGAGGCTGGGGGAAGAGAAGTGCTCTGAAGGTGTATTTTAACCCTTATTAATAATTTTTCTTTTATTTCCATTAATAAACTTCTTCATATTCTTTAAAGTTTAAAGCCTGCTTTGCATTCCTCCTAATTCTTATCTCACCGAAGGTAAAAGATGCGAACCCACTACATTTGATCATCAGATATGTCCAAGATAAAGCTGTTTAGCTTTTGTTTCCATTTCTTATTTTTTCATTATATTGGACATCTGTTGCATGAGCATTCATATGTTGTGTCTATGTACCACAGAAATCTTTTGTTAGCTAGGTCCATTAGATGAAAATCCGTGTGTTTCTGTATGCTTATGGAGAAACGGTTACCAAAAAAGAGTGGGCTGCAAAAAAAGAAAAGGTATGTGCTGAGGGGTAATTTCTGAAAGTCCCCCAGGAACTGAATAGCTCCAGAAACTGTTGGTCCATTTGAAGCTGCAAGAACTGACAAAGTCAGAATGGCAGGAGCAGCTGAATGTGTTCAAGGCTGCTAACATACATCTGCTTTAGCAAAATGTTCTGTAGTTCTAACCACATCTAAGAGGCAACAGCTCTACATGTAGACAGAGACTACAGGTTCCTATATATGCCTGGTAAAACACAGGCCTCACAGAGATATTTCCCAGCTACTAAGGAAGAAACTAGTGGCACCTCTCTGTGACCCTTGGCACCCGACAAAGCTGCTGGGGTTGGACTCTCAGCTGATGATCCAGATACATTTCTGTGAGTGAGAGGGGGTGTGAGTTGTGAAGGAGTCAGAGTTACTGTGAAAAGTTATTTCTATAAACAGTAGCAGTTCAATAAAAAGAATAACAGCTTAATTATTATAAGACGTTCTAGTAAACACTGGCTGTGATTTGTCTTCACAGTGCCACCTTCAGACTCACAATCCTTTTGCAAATAGTCAGGGGGCAGAAATAGTGGCCTGCTGCTGAAAGGATGGGGAGCTGGGGACCAAGGATGACAGGCAGGGCAATGCCCTCAGTGACAGAGACACAGATCCACAGATCTTCCCGAACAACAAGAGCAGAGCAGGTCTGGTGCTGTTAAGTAGGTTCAGCCAACAGCTGGCAGCGGGTTGTCAGGCCAGTGTGTACAGGGTCCACGGTATGTGTAAGATCCCTGTTGGGATCCAAGTCAGTGTATAGGCAGGGCTCTAAAAGGATCAGTTCCTTATACACCTGGCAAAGTCAATCCAGCACTGCCCCAGATCTATTAAATACACATGCTCTAACAGCACATGAAGAATCAAAATCCATAGCCTCACATAAAATAAAGATTGATTTTTTAGGATACCAGAGAACTCACTTTAATTTCTGCGTCATAGAGGTAGGTTGATTTCATAATTCCTGGGATCTGCACTCTATGCAGTGTAGCACCTCTGCACCATTTCACCTCGGGGAGCGGAATCACTCTCACAGGCACACATGTAGCCAGAATTGCTCAAACTTTGGATCATGCCTTTGTTTTGCCAGGGAAGAAGAAGTTATAAAAGTCAGTGATAAAATGTATCTCTCAGAAGCAGGGTGGAAATTTGGTCTTATGAACCAACTTTGCATCCTTAAATGAAAATTCAGAATAGCCAGATGAAGGAGAAAAATTTTGCAAATATAAACATTATTTTGTTGTATTTACAAAGTGACAAAGATTTTTTCATCACGCCAGAAACAACATGTTTATAAATCTCTCTCCTCTACTTACTGTGGAACATGCAGTGCTCCACGAGGTATTTTTTCTATTCCCACTCAGGCTGGGTATTTAGAAGAGATCTGAAACTTCAAAGTCTTGTCCTTCTAAAGCACAAAAATATAACACTATGGGCAAATTTATGCTAGTAGGATTTGTTTGATCAAAAGTAGTGCTAATCAACCAGAATTCCATAACAATCAATGAGGAGAAATAAGGACTTGAGGGACAAAATAGCTGCCAAAACAGAGGTTACTGGAGTCACCCAGTATTTCCCACATATTCTCAAGCTTTATTTCTGAAGCACACAGGAGACCCTCAAAGAAGAGGGTGTCTGAGCAGCAGTCAAACCTGTTTTGACACTGCCAGAAATCACCCTGTGACACTTCAACTCCTGTCTGGGTTGGGCACAGCAGCCTTCCTGAAAGCTGCAGTGAGCAGCTGCACTTCAGCTAGCGGGGTGATACATGGGGACCCACATTTCAGGTGTATGCGTCTGGCACCATGGGTTTCTGTCACACTGACGAGTACATTAGTGAGGGATGGGGATCGTCAAGGATGCACAAGGAACGGCACCCACATCTACCCCAGGGAGAAGTGGGTTTGTTGTGTGATTCTGGGTCAGGGATTAGAAATTCTACAATGAGTTGTAGAAAGGTTTTTGGGATATTGATCCTGAATGTATGGTTTGATGACTGCTGGTTAATTGCATGTTGTTAATAAATCAATAGACCACTTTTATCCTGATTTCTTTCAAGCCAAGTGAATTGAGCTTTTTTTCTCCCCTGCAACTTGCAAGCTAAATTATTAATGATTTTCTTAATTAATAATGCAGGTATCTGGTATCCACAACAAAATTAAAATTGTTTCAGCCAAAAAGAAGAGTTTGAGAGATAAAATTTGTCCATTTGAAAACAGAAGCAAGCAGAAAGAAAGAAATTTTATAAAAGATATGTGAATCTATAAAATGTGACTGCTTTAATTTTAATGTTCTATGCAGATAAGGACAAAGGGAAGGTAAATAAAAAAACTGTCTAATTATAAAATCCTAACAATCCAGATGTTTAGCTACTTGCAGGTGCTACATTTGTCAGCATTTTTCTCATGTAATTAACAACTTAAAATTATTTAATTTTAAAACAATATTCTTCCCAGGGCCCTGAAATTTCACTTGAGTGACCTTGGACTTCCTCTTGCAATGTTGTTGGTACCTATATAAAACAGTAGGAGTGGGTAATAATCCAAAGTCTGTGCTGATCTAATCAGTTTTCTGGTGATTTTCCTGATCCAGATAAAGTGCTCTGGTTCCTTGTTACTTAACTTACAATGTGGGTGAAGTAACAGCTGTACTTTATCAGCTATGTTTTAAGTATGCTAACATGACATGGAATTTTATATATATAACCACACTATTAATATTTCTTAGTAATATTTCTTTTCTTGGGGCTATGACACTTCATAGTCTTTGAAGTTCCAAGAAGATACCCTAGCGCCTTTGAACTCAGCTGAAAAACTATTGATTTGCAAGGTTTAGAATGACCCATGAAGTCAACAGTACTGTCCTGCACAAATCCAAATTGCCATGATTTCAAAGAATTTAGCTCTCAGTTTTAAAGTTTCTGTATCTGACCCAGTGTTACAAAATAGTTTCTTTTGTTGCAGCACTGTTCTTGTTCCTGCATGTTTCATCATAGTATAGACAGCTTTATAGTAACATTTCTGTTACTTAAGGCTGGCTGAGGACTAGGGTAAGAGGGGGTGAGGGTTAGGAGGACAGGGGGTGTGAGGGCATGGGGGCTGGGAAATAAAATTAATGATAAAAAATTTAAGATTATTTACACTAACTGCAAAATATAAGGATTTGATTTGTTTGCTCTCTGACAAAATTAAAATAAACAAGAAGTCATATAGGAATGAAATTCTTTTCTGTAAATTGATCACCACTGAAAGAGAAAATAACCTCTTTCTAAAATCTGTTCTGTTTCCATGAATGTGGTCCCCATTTCTTGATCATCTGTAGAGCAGTCAGGTGAAATGTGCTGCTTCTCCTTCTCCCTCCTGCCCTCCTTGTAGTCTGAAGGTTAGGGAGCTTTCTTGTGACCTTATGATCTTTTTGAATAGATCATAGAAAAGTTCTCTAAGTGAAATGATAGAGCAAAAATAGGGTTTTTTACACTCATGTTTATTTCAATAACATATTGTCATAGTTAACAAAACATTGTTCCAGATTTTACAACAAAAAACCCCAAACAGAACAATGTCAGGAGTGCACGAAGCAACTAACTATACTTTATCTATGATGATTGAGTGTATTCTATTCGGTTTTCAAAATAAAAACTTGGCTTCTGCTTATGTGGAGTTTATTAAAATTTTAGGAAGTATAATGGCTCCAAAAGTGGTACGTATGCATCCTTTGAAATATTAACAAAATGCAGTTGACCAGGAACACTAAGAAATTCCTTTGTCATAACTATAATACATTTTGCATGAAGCTAGCATAATTAAACATTATTATAGCTGTACTAGACTTAATGTACTGATGATTTTGTTTCTTTAATATTGTGATAAAATATTGTCTTTCATTTGAAATAATTGTTGGGAGTCTTGTGTTTTAATAAGCAAAGAATATAGGTGAACATACACAATTCCCTGACATAAGAAGTGGCATTTAATTTAAAATAATCTGAATTTAAATGAAAAATTTTAAAGTTACATATTTATAAATTTATTTGTAATTATTTACTTGTGATAGTGCATTTTCTGTAGCCTGACTAGATGGTGCTATTTTTTAGAGACAAATCTCAAAGAAATTAAAGGAAAAATAAAATAAATGCCTTCAAAGAATTAAGTAAACAGCAACAAAACCATCAGCTAAGAATATTTCATCCACTGCCTGGATGTAAAACTTGCTCTTCTCAAATTCATATTTAGTACCAAAGGAGGAGACTAACTCACTGTGATATCTCAGGCCTACAGGAGAGTTACAGTAATTTGTTTTACAGGAAATCTTCACACTTCAGCAAGTAATTCCTTATAGACACCTTGAAAAATCAGTGTCTACTGTGCCTTATCTATTTATCTTAACATTATGTGTGACAACCCACTCTGAAGGGGGGGGGGGTCATCACCTTATATCAATGGGAAGACCAAAATAATTGATTAAGTTTAAATTTTATAAAAGTTAAAAATCAGGCACTGCCTCTTGTTCAGCTGGATGTTAACAATCCAAAGAAAAAAAGGTGAAAATTATTTTTCATTAAGGTTTTCTATGTATGTATACATAATGTAATCAGGTGTGTCCAGAACTAATTCATTTAATCTGGGCAAATGTCATCAAAACCAGTATATTTATTTTAGGCCTTTTTGATAAAATTACTGGAGGGTATTGCTTGCTGCTTTGCACAAGTTGCTTGCAAAGGCAGAAATATTTACAGTTCTCTTAAATAGTGACTTTTTTCCTCCTTGGCTGTGACATATTCATATTTAAGTTGTCTTCATTAGCTTTCTAAATCATGGGGAGGACAGATTTGTCTGTCAGAGATATAATTTACTGATTTCCCATGGGGAAAAAAAATCTATTCTGAATTTAGATAAAGTGGTGGGTTTTTTTAAATGTCACATTTAACCAGTTTATATATTGGGTATCTGAAGTGGTGCATATAGTCCAAAATGGATAATAATGATCATTAGTGGCTAAATCCCGCATTCACGAGACACTGCATCCAGTAATAATCATTTGTCTCCAAGAATTGCTGTCTGATACATCTTTGTGGACTGATTCATTCAGTGATTCAACAATTTTATTCTTGTTTTACAATACTATGCTTAATTGCAATAATGATACATTAACATGCATGTATTTTTTATTACAAAAATTTTTTATCCCTTTGCTGTGGAATTTCACTATTGACCTGTATTTTGAAGAAGCAGAATCCTTTCTACTGTTCATGCTGAACCTTTTGACTGAGCTATGAATTTAATATCTGGCACTTCTGAAAACACTTTCAAATGCTGTCTGGCTAGATAATTTTTTGTGTATCCCTAGCCATTAGCTAGACTCTGCTTTTAGTTTTACAGTAATATTGCTTTGTACTCATGAATGGACAACAAATATAATATTTGACTTAAAGCTGCAACTTGTCCTTGTGATGCTCTATTAGAAAAGAAAAAATAAATAATAAAAATTTACTACCACCTTCACAAAATAAATGAAAAACCAATGAAGAAAAGCAAAGGCAGTCTTGAAAGCTGAAGGGAGTTCTGAAAAGAGAAGTTCATGTGCTCATTTGTGAGTTTATCTTATGCCCTTACTGAGATACAGCAACCTATAATCAAGCTTCTGTTCAGGTAATGTGTGTGAATGTGGGAAAAAAAGAGAGTATATCAGTTTGTTTAGGGTAGATCAGATGCACATCACTGTGCTGTCCTCCAGTCTCTCTTGTGTCTTCCATTTTTCTAAAGCCACATATGACAATAAGAAGTCATTTAGGAAATTTCTGACAATGTAGAAAAATCTGATATTGGATATCTAAGATCTGCCAGTGTTGACATTCAGGATTCACTATGGACATTCATGGCAAAATGTCCAGGTGATAAAAAAGGGAAAGAGAATTCACTAAAAGGCCTTTTACTGGCCCAGTACAATAAAATTATAAAGACCTCTCTGTGGTCTTTATAATTTTCTAATATATAATAATATAATAATTTCTAATTCTTCTTATATTTTTGAAAATTTGAATTTTCAAATGAATGAGGAAAGACAGATTACCTTTGCTATAACTTTTCTAAAAAAATATAGGGTTTCCACAATCTCCTAATAGATAAACACAAATAAAAATTAGGTGCTGACTAAACGTTGTAAGACACATAAAAGACATTTAATTATTTGGACTCAATATTATGAAGAAATTCTCTGTGAGGGTTGTGATGCNCAGAATCCTTTCTACTGTTCATGCTGAACCTTTTGACTGAGCTATGAATTTAATATCTGGCACTTCTGAAAACACTTTCAAATGCTGTCTGGCTAGATAATTTTTTGTGTATCCCTAGCCATTAGCTAGACTCTGCTTTTAGTTTTACAGTAATATTGCTTTGTACTCATGAATGGACAACAAATATAATATTTGACTTAAAGCTGCAACTTGTCCTTGTGATGCTCTATTAGAAAAGAAAAAATAAATAATAAAAATTTACTACCACCTTCACAAAATAAATGAAAAACCAATGAAGAAAAGCAAAGGCAGTCTTGAAAGCTGAAGGGAGTTCTGAAAAGAGAAGTTCATGTGCTCATTTGTGAGTTTATCTTATGCCCTTACTGAGATACAGCAACCTATAATCAAGCTTCTGTTCAGGTAATGTGTGTGAATGTGGGAAAAAAAGAGAGTATATCAGTTTGTTTAGGGTAGATCAGATGCACATCACTGTGCTGTCCTCCAGTCTCTCTTGTGTCTTCCATTTTTCTAAAGCCACATATGACAATAAGAAGTCATTTAGGAAATTTCTGACAATGTAGAAAAATCTGATACTGGATATCTAAGATCTGCCAGTGTTGACATTCAGGATTCACTATGGACATTCATGACAAAATGTCCAGGTGATAAAAAAGGGAAAGAGAATTCACTAAAAGGCCTTTTAGTGGCCCAGTACAATAAAATCGTAAAGACCTCTCTGTGGTCTTTATAATTTTCNGGAAGATGTCCCTGCCCACAGAAGGGAGATTGGAACTAGCTGATATTTAAAGTCCCTTACGACCCAAACCATTCCATGATTTCATTATTCTGTGATTTCTTTTAGTTGAATGTCTTTAATGGTTAGCCTGAAAGCAGTGTAAGGTAATGATGAATGAGCTGTTCTAGGGAGGAAAAAATAGATTGAAAAGCATTTAAGGAGAAAAAAGATTTCTCAGTAAATCTGTTAAGTAATCTATAGGATATCTAGTGAAAAATGGGGAAATTACTTTGTTTTTTTTTTCAATCTGCACTTTGTTTTCAACACATCGTTGATCTTTGGGGGGGGATGCTACATGGATCTGAGTAACAGAAGTGCGTTTCATCCTGCTTTCAACATTACCTAAGTTCTCTTTATTTTCAGTGCCAAAAAATATATATAATCTCCAAAATTAATATAAATTCCACCCTTAAATATATATCAAAACAGATACCTTCACAGCTTGAATTCTTCTCTTCTGCGGGTCCCTGCTGACTACAGAGGGAACTAATTTTTAAATGGTCAATCTTCCTTCCAAGGAATCACGCCTGTAGACTCTCAGCACTCAGACCAGGGACCTGCTATTACTAAAACCCAAGTACCCTCAATATTGGTTACTAGCTGAGGTTTTACAATTTGATTCTAGGTATCTGAAGTTTTAGTCAAGTTTTGAAGTCTTCCTGCACAGCTGTCTCTGAAATAAATTCCTGGTGTCATGGAAAACGATTGAATGAAAATTAATTTGAATCTTAATTTACACAAACCCAGAATATCCTATTAACCAGTGCTCTTCAAAAGTGCATAAATTAAAAGCAATAAGAATGATGCTATGAATACTATGACAGTACTTTGTAGCACGATGCTTGGCATAAAAATGACTGCTGCTTTCATTTGAAGCAAGTTATGATAAACTAATTATGACCGCACACTTTTCTTCAAGATCTGTATTAGATCCTTCTGTTCAGAAATATATTACTTCATCTTTCTTCCGTGCCTTGCATTACCTTGGTTCTGCTTTTCTCCCTTTCTTATTCCTCTCTTTTCTCCTGGGTCAGACAGAGTATAGGTTCAGGTACTGCTTCTATACTCATGAAAATTTCTGGTAATGTTGGCTGTTTCTTTTCTCTTTGGAAAAGTAAGGAATTCATGGAATTACAGACCTTATGTACACTTAAATAATGAAAATAATTATTTTGTAAGTAATTGAAAAAATACAACTACAACTTTTTATAAGTGCTTTCCAGAAAATTCTTTATATAATGAGAGTGTTTTGAAGAAGCCTTTAATATACATAAACTGACAACCATTTGGATAAAAGTGATTAGCATGTATTTGAGCTCCTACTTCTGTCATTTTTTTAAAGTGAGACTAGTGTGATTTGTATTATAACCAATTGGAAATGATCACACATCATTTCTCACCAGTTTGCATGCCAATACTTTGAAGGAATAACAAACTATATCTGATGTAAACAGAGACATATAAAATAAAAGAGAATTAACAACTTCTCCTCTGAAGACAGAAAGTACAGTTATGGAGCCCGAAATAAAATGACAGACTGTGACATGATAATTGCTAAATATCTCTTTCTAGTTAAACACAAGCAATGCTAAAAGATGGTTGGTAGTTTCCAGCTGACATTTCCATTTCATGCTTCATATTTTGTTTTCTGCTTCATCCATACATTGTTTCTCACCAAGCTATAATTTTTCAGCTGTGAGCCCTTGTAAGACAGAGTACTCTGAGAAGCAGAATAGCATATTCCATGAAATGAAAATAAATGAAGAATTTTATACAGCCCAGGTTTGTCAGAAAGATTTACTGATTGACTTTTGGAGAAAAGTTATGTGTTTCATTTTTGTACCAATGAACAACAGGAAGTAGCTTAAGAACTTATTTGGTCCTGCACTGGGAGTGGAGGACCTATAAATTTTTTCCACTGGGTTTGAATTGTGATCTTGTAAGTCACAATTGCAGGTAAGGCAATCATTACTGCCACTCCATGGGTCTGGTTTCCACTTGCACACTTGAAAAATGTATGTTTTACATGTGGCAGTCAAAATGTCACCTCTAATTCAACGATGACAACCAGAAAAGGACACAGAGAGTAGAAGGAATATGATGAATATGCAAACACACATATAAAGCTACATCACAAAAATACAATGTGTTTGGCTGTTGTTTTTTCAGCTGAGAGTCCTCATTCGTGGAGGTAAATAAAGTTGATTTACAGGTATTTAAATTCTTTCCTTTTTTGAAATATTTCTAAACCATTTTCAAGACAATATAATCCTTTACTTTGTAGTGAATTTGAGCTTGATTTTTACAATGAAAAATAAGGAGGTTTTCCTAAACTGTTTCTTTTTTGCAATTTCAGGAACAGAAATTGATTACATATTTTCAATATATCCTATAGATTTTTTAAAAAGCATTAAAAGTATAGAATCAAAACTGTGCTACTGATAATAGAAAAAACATTATTATACTACTGATGAATAAAAGATAAACAAATCCTATTTAAAAATGTATATAGATATAGTAAGAGAAGTTAAAATTTAGGAGAACTTGAATATTTTTCTGGATTTCATTCATGAATGTCAAACAATATACGTATGCAGAGATAATCTAAAATGGCTTCAATCATTTAGAGTAAATATATACTTGTTTTCACACCTTACCATTCATGTGTCTTAAAACTTGAATATTCCCAATGCCCTTTGACCCTGTAACAAGGCGTCTTTCACTTCTAACATGAAGGTAATTCCAATGCCAAATGTGAACACTGTAAATGAACAATGGTAACTGCTTCTATGTAGTTACATTATTTTATTTCCCTTTCCTTTCCTTTCCTTTCCTTTCCTTTCCTTTCCTTTCCTTTCCTTTCCTTTCCTTTCCTTTCCTTTCCTTTCCTCTTGCCTTGCCCTGCCCTGCCTTGCCCTGCCCTGCCCTGCCCTGCCCTGCCCTGCCCTGCCCGCAGTACTACTCACTGGAGTAAAAAACAGAGAATGGCCATGAAATTTTCTTCTGGGCTGTGCACACATCCATATTGACTCTCAAAAACTCCAGGGCAATAAGGAGACAGGAAACGTGTCAAAAAATGATTAAGAGGCACTAAGCATATGTACCAATATGATGATTTCTTTTAAAAAAAAGGTGTCTATGAAAGCCATAAAGAAGCCTATAAATTATGGCCCAGCTATTTCATAAGATTCTTCTTTTTTCATCCAAATCTCCCTCTAACATATGTGATATAGTTGTGTGACTAATTAATATTTAATGCAAACACTGAGAAAGTCATCTTTGAAGCAATGGAAAGAAAAATAAATTGTTTATAAAAAAATTGCAGCATGTCTTTTTACCAAACTAAGGATTGTGAAAGTAAAGGTTAAAAACCTACTCTTTACTGACGGCTGAATACTTATGATCATTTAATTGCTTCAAATGTCTGCAAGAAGTTCTTTTTAATGGGATGTATTTGCATTATAGAGATACACTGGAAACACTGTTAAAGAAAATTAAGCACATGTTGACATGATGTCTGGAGTATTACTACAATAATTTTCAGGATTACTCTCTGTAAAATGTGGTAATTATTTAAATAGTATTTTTCTATGGTGAATTAAAGGTATAGACCTAAGAATATATAATAGTAGAAGTGAAATATTATAAAGGATAGCTAAATAAGAGAAACACCATAAAGTGCACATGATATGTGCAGCAGAACTTTTATGGATATAAAAGTTCTTCAGTGCTTGATGTCTTTGAAAAACTTAAAAATGTATATATTATGGTTTCTTAAATACTCTATTGAAAAAAATTTCAGAATGACAGTCCATCCATGTTATTGCTTATGGTCCTTCATCTGGCTTAATCTCATCAGTAATAAAATCTAATGCCCTGGAGGAAATAACACTTCACAAATATACAGCTGTTCAGCTCTGCAATATTAATCTGTAGCTCTCAAAATCTTCACATCGAAAATTAAATGTTTGCATTTAAAATTTCTCAGCCTTTATTTTTTTTTTAGGGCAGAAGCAAGACATTCTTCTTTCATTTTCATTGACAAGGCAGCACTTAATACATTTAGTATGTCTGCGTTGACCTTGCAGACCCAGGGGTAGTTTGGTGATTGTTTACGAAACACCCCAGTAATTAATCAATTGATCCATTATTATTTTAACTGTTTTATATAAAAAACCCCAGACTCTTTCCTATGTGCTTTTCCCACTAGTTTATCAGGCATTTGAAATTTAGGTGGCTGAGTGAGAAATATTTCTAGACATGACTCAGCTTCTCCTCAGTCAAAGTTGTCCTTTTCTGTTTGTTTGTTATTTCAATGAGACTTTGGCTGTGTTTCGTGGGGAGAAAACAAAACCAAAAATCCTAAAACAAGAAATAAAAAACAAGCAATTCTCCTCCCCCAAACAATGGCCATTTTTTTTCCAGATGCCTAATAGAACTTATTTTTCCTTTAATGTCAAAGAATCTTTATGGTCAGACAAGAATCTTTCATTTGATTTTGCCTAATTGTGTAAAGTTTACTTTGTGCACTTACATGAAACTACCTTGGCGAATTAAACATCCTCTCCAGTTGAGTATATTATGATGCTTTTCTCAAGACTCAAGAAATTAAATTTGGATAGTATAATAATCCGCCATAATGTTTAATTTTAGACTTTTTCTTCTTCTCTTTAAAATTCTTTCATTGTTATGTACATCTTATCTTTCTACTTTTAAGGCCTCATTTATACAGAAGAATTGGTTGTATCATAGTAAGAGTTTATACTTTTTTTTCTCCTTATTTATTGTGTTGGTTTAGCAGCCCAGTTTTTTGGTGGGAGGGGGAAGCCACAGCGGTGGCTTCTGTGACAAGCTGCTAGAAGCTCCCACTGTGTCCGAGAGAGCCAGTCTCTGATGGCTCTAAAGATGGATGTGTTGCCAGCCCATTTAGAGAAGCTGGTACTGCCTCTGTGATGACACATTTAAGAAGAAAATCAAAACCACGCAGGCACAGTTTTTCTGCAGGGGTGGCAAGGCACTGCTGCTGGGACCATCCTGGTGCCGCTGTGTGGCCATTCAGCCAGGCAGCCGCCACCATCTTGACACGGCCTGCAGTGAGCCTTTCCTGCCTGGCCGCCTCTAGCCAGCCACGCTGCAGGCAGAAGGGCAGGGGTGGCGGCAGCAGCTTTTCCTTTTCGGTGCCCTCCATGAAAAGGGGCGTTGGATGGCACCAGTTCTGGGGCAGCCGTGACTGCTCGCACGGTGGCGGCAGGGGCCATGCGGCAGGCAGTGGAAACATGGCAAGAATTTCCCCAACACAGAACCTAGATGAAATCATCTTCTTAGCGCTGTGAAATTCTGCAAAAACCTTTGAACTGGTAGAATTTGTTGGCAATGGTGCTTACAAGCAGCAGTCTTCTCTTACAAGTCAGAGAAAGAGGAGGAAGTGAAGACGTGGAGAAAGACAACATGGTGACACCAAGGTCAGTGGAAAGAAAGAGGGGTAGGAGGTGCTTCAAACATCAAAGATGAGATTTCTCTGCAAGCCGTGGTAAGGACTATAATAAAACAATCTCCCAGTAATCCATGAAGTCCATGGGGGGATGCAGAGATCCACTCGCAGCTTGTGGGAAAAGGTGCTCAAGCCAGAGCAGGTGGATGCTAAATAAAGCTGTCATTTAGTGACAGACCCAAACAGAGAGAGAGGGCGCTTGCTTCCAGAAATAGAGGGCCCTTGCTTCCGAACTGTTTGGGGAAGACTGTTTTGCCCGTGGGACAGACTCACATTACAGAAGGTTGGGCGGGACTGCCACTTGTGAAATTAGAACCACGCTGGAGAAGTTCACCGAGAACTGTCTCCCGTGGGAAGGACCCCACAGCATAGCAGAGGAGAGACTCTTCTCCCTAAGAGAACTGAAGAAAGATCTCGAGTGACGAACTGACTAAACACTCCCACACCCTGTCTCCCTGAGCTGCCAGTAGGAAGGAGAGAGGAGCTGGAAGGGAAAAAAGATATTTTAAAGGCTTATTTTATTCCTCATTACCCTCCACAGACTCTGTTAATAATAAATTTATTTTATACATTTAAGTTTAGGCCTGTTTTGCCCTTGGAGTGTTTTCTCTCAGTCCTTATGTCAACCCACGATGCCTTCATTACGATTTTCATGGGTGCCTGGTATTTTAACCCGTGTCAAATCACAACATTTGTATATCTCTTTTTTTGCTAAATGTAGAACTCTATCTTTGCTGGTTTCAGCTTCCATTTTGTTATTACACTTTACCAGACATATTTTCACTGTTGTGTGTGGGTTTGGCTAGTTTATAACTGTTATATTAGCGGTATTTATATAAATGAATATATGAATATATGTACCTATGCCTGAATATTAAGTTCCTTATATTCTGGACAAAAAGCAAAAAAATTTAATAGACAGCTTAACTTCCAAAGTCTATTTTTGAGGTAAATTTAATCAGTGAAGAAATAAATTTAATTACCTATGTACGGATCTGTCAGTAAAAAGTATAAAATAATTTGAAAGAACTATTTTGGTGAAAAAAGTTTAACTCTTATTATTTATTATTTTATTTGCATCTATGAGTGATAAATTAATAATGTTTAAATTCATGCCATTCTGTTCTGTATTTTAAAAACATCACATAGGGATTTATTCATGTATACAAAATAAGAGGATCCTTAACAGTTGTTGGGCAGGTAGATAAGTTCATTTACAGAGAACTAAATAATTTATAAAGAAAGAGTTAATAAAAGCTATGAGAGCAGATGGAAAAAATTACTTGTATGAAAAAAAATTCAATGTCCAGTGACTGTGAATCTGGTAAAATCCCAAAAGAAGTAACAAAACCGACCAGATACTCCTTTTTGTACAAAACTTTTAGCACACATTAAAAAAATAAAGATGACAATTAAATCTTGTGGAAAATAAGACTGCATAAAATATTTTGCTCATTCAACAGGCCGAGGTATTTCTTATATGTATCAAATAGGCATAAAAGTGAGCTTGAATCTGAATCTCTGAATGCTGGACAAGTCCATCTCCAACACTACAGAAAAAAACCCCAACATACTAGCAATAGAACTGGTAAGGTGCTCATTACATAAAAAATTAGCAAATAAAACATACAAAAGTAACAAATACTACAGTTTTATATTCTTACAGAGAGAATATAATCCTGGTACAAGTGTATATTTTTTTTAATTTTATTTTGAGTCCATAAGTTGTAATCAAGTACTTTAAGCCATTGCATACATGAAGAAAGAACAAGAAAATGCAGTTGTTTCTGTTGAGTGGCCCAAATGTATCTAAAAGCCCCATGGGTAATAATTATTACATAGTCACTCTATCTCTTAAAATTACACTAAGTTTCTTTTTGGAGCAATTGTAGATCCCATACAATGAGCCAGAAGGCCATCATGAGGTGAGGGATATAAAAGTTTTGGTACCTGAGTACATGTAGGTCAGTCAAAGAATTATCTGAAGATGTGTCTGCTCAGATGAGGGTGTCCCAAATATTCATCCTGCTGTGCATACAGGTTACAGATTCCACAGAACAATAGAAACTGAGAAAAAAACATTATTGGCCTGAGGACTAGAACAGCTGCTGGCTGCTACGTCTTCGAACTTTCCTTACTAATGAAATTCTGAGTCACTTGGTAAAAAAAGGAGTCTCTTTTTCCTAGGGCTCCTCAGAAGCTGCATGACATGCACAAATGCATTCTGAGGCTACAGAAGAGATTGAGAGGTCATCCTGATAAGGTGATAAGGATCCATCTATATGCAGTTAAAACATAGACATTTATATGTTGCATTGACAGTGCACTGTTATACATGTAGCAACAAAATCAGGAAATATGAGTAAAGAACATCAGTGAGTTTGCTAGCTTGGCTCCTTTTCTTTTCTTTTTTTCTTCTTTTCTTTTCTTTTCTTTTCTTTTCTTTTCTTTTCTTTTCTTTTCCTTTCTTTTCTTTTCTGGAAAAGCTTTCAAACTTTTAAACCATGTATTGTCTGTGGGTTGGATGAGTGTATATATAAGCATATAGAATAAAAGATTGTTCAGAAATAAATTGTGTGATGACCTCTTCAGCTCACTGATAGCTCTCAACACCACCTCTGTTCAGGATTTTCCATGTGTTTAATTGCAATTCAACCTCATTTAGATAGCAAGAGTCCTGACAATCACAAAATACAGAAGTTCAGTCAATACACAAATATGAAGAGATGCAAAATATCACCACAGAGCAAGAGATAAGACATATTTAAACAGAAGACTATAGGCAAACAACATCTCTTTTGCTTGCTATATGAAGTGGCTGTATATATGCCAGTGCTAATCCAGAAAATCCATGGCATTATTGTCACAGTCTAGTTTGTCCCAGTGACTGAGCTCCACCTCTCAGGCAGCTCAGGGCTCATGCACCCACGTGGCTCCTGAGGCATGGCCAGCATATGCCCTGCCAGACTGGATTGTGAGCACTGCAAACGCATGTCAAGCTGCACCTGCCCATGCAGACACAAGTGTTTGCCTTCCCAATACTCAAGTATGTTCCATTCTCACTGTGTCTGTGGTGTGAGAAGCTGCCACTGAAGACTTCAGACAAATCACATTGAGAGCTGTGGAAACTGAAAATAGATTTTGATATGAGGCACTATGTGAAAAGGTTTATTTACTGTCTAATTTTGAAATACTTCTAAAAATATACAAGCAAATTATCCAAAGCTACTTCAAACAGAAAAATTAGCATTGGACAATTTCCACATACTGGCAAAATATCTCAAAAGATAGAAATTGCAGTAGTCAAAAATATCTCCATATACATACATATCTCTGAATATTTGTACCACAGTAAAAAAATTGTTTCTTTCTACCATCTGATTTGTTTGTTTCCTTGTTTTAGGACATATTTTTTCACTTCAGTGTGGTTAGGTTTAAGGCATTGTTGAAATTTTTGTACTCACATCAGCAGGTTTACTATTAGATTTAAAAGGTTCCATAAGCACTTTCACATCTTTGTATTAAGATTGAAGTCTGAGAAATTTTTTCTCCTAAGTATTTCCTGAGGATAAAATTCTTTGAGAGCATTTTCAGTGGCCCACAGAATTAACCAGTAAGCAAAAATCAGAGTCTTTTGTGTATAAAATAAAGTTTTGTCCTTTATCAGTTAGCATAATTTTGAATTTGAATTGAACAATATTCTTATTGCTTTCAAAAGAAAATATTTCACAGATTCATAGACACTTAGAAAAAAGAGATTACTTCTGTAAATTGCCCCACCATGAGGAGATCTTTTGCTCTAATATTTAATAAAAAGTAGTCTGATACTGTGGTGTCTTTTTTTTACCAGTGGTAACCATAAATATTAAGATAATTAGGAAGTGGGGCCAAAAAAATAGAAAAAAAAGAAAAGAAGGAGTGCTTGAAAATTTATTGTAAAAAACCTGTTTGCATTACTTATTGTAGACCTCTAAAACCTAAAACTGGTTGAGAGGGATTTGAGTGACAGTCATCTCACAGCTGATGGAATTTTTTACAAGAAATCCACATACTTTCTGGTAGATATATATACGCCTGCCAAAAATCATATTTAATACTCATCTCCCAAACAGTTTAGGAGAAAGTTCCAGCCATAATAAGCTTTCAAAAGTAAGCTAGATAGACATAACACACATAAATGAAAGCAGGAACTGAAGGATAGATTCAGATACATACTCTGTACTGCTTAGAAAAGTTTGCAGTTGTCTGCTTGGGACTAAGGATCATATTTTTTGAACCCTTCTCTAGGCAACATTTTTTTCTGTTAGATAAAACTACCTACAACAGAGAGTAGGATGTCATTTTGATCATCCTTTTGACTGTCATCAAGATTTTCCCTTGTCAAAGGAGTTGAAGAAAAATTATCTATTGTTAAAGTATTTCATTGAACAATGAAATTTGTCATGGATATTTAAGTTTTCATCATGTTTTTCCTTTGAAACAAAGAGTATTTCTTTTGAATGTATCCCTGACTGAATCCTGAGTATCCATGTGTATCATTCTCTAATGATTCACATATTCTTATTCTGAAGAAGACCCTAATGTTTCACATATTTCAATCATCTTGTTGGTATTTCCTGTTGTCAAGGGCTTGTGTCCTTTTCAGACTTGTTTAATCTCTTAACTGGTTAAACTCCATTTACATTTGTGAAGTCAACATTCCCAATTTATGTAAAAGGGGAAGGAGAAATGTCCTCTCTATGGATAGGGAGTGACTTGTCCATGAATTTGCAGAGGATAGATCCTACTCCCCACGTGTATGGACCAGCATCTCAGCTATCAGTAAGCATTCTTTTGCTTGATAAGGAGGATATAGGAAGCACACACCATTGGGTATCCTGTGCTTTTACCTGCTGGACCACAGAGAGGACCTTCAGAGGCGGGATGGGAAACCTACCTTGACCTAGAAGCACTTGAATAGCAAAGGAAAACAATTGCAAATGAGGGTTCTTCCAGGAAAGTTGCTGCTCCAGTCTCCAGTGGTCAGTTTTCCAGACAGATTGGAAGGGCTGATTTTGCTCCTGATCCTATGGAAACGAATTCTAATCTGGTTCTTCAAGAAAGAAGTGGAGAATCCTATGACCAGTACTAGAGGGCCCTGACTCTAGTGAGGTGGAGGAGAAGGACAACCAGGACTGTCATGGCTTAAACCCAGCTGGTGCCTAACTAATACTTAGTTGCTCTCTCGCTTCTCTTCCCTTCTTCCCCTCTTCCCCTCTTGGGATGGGGAAGGAGAATAAGAAAAAAGGTAAGACTCATGGGCTGAGATAAGGACACTTTAATAATTTATATAAACTAAAATAATACAGCAACAATATTTATCATTATTATTTATTATTATTACCACTAATAATAATAACAACAAAAAGAATAACAGCAATAATAATGAGAGTGAGAGAGGAATAAAACCCAAGAAAACCAAGTGATGGACAATACAATTGCTCACCACCAATACCCACCCAGTCTCCTAGCAGCAATTGGCGGCTCCCAGCCAACTCCCCACAATTTAGAGACTGAACATGACATTCTGGTATGGAATACCCATTTGGCCAGTTCAGGTCAGCTTTTCTGGCCATGGTCCCCACCTCAGCTTCTTGTGGCCTTGCTCACTGGCAGAGCATGGGAACCTGAATATTCCATGACTTAGGGTAAGCACGGCTTAGCAACAACCAAAACATTAGTGTGTTATCAACATTATTCTCATACTGAATCCAAAACAGCACTGTACTGGCTACTAAGAAGAAAACTAGCTCTATCCCAGCTTAAACAAGGCCAGAAGAAAATGATGTAAATTTATAATTTTATTTCCTAACATGAAAACCCAAATAATTGGGATTACATTATCAGTGCTGGAGAACAAATAGGAAAGTCCTTGAGTGTTAGTAGTCTACAGACACAGGTTTAAAACAAACAGGCTAACAAGCAAGCATTAAGTTGTAGAGGATTTATGGCTTTGACAGCTTTTTTGTCAGTCTTAGTAAATGACTATAACCTTCGGCTTGTATTCAAGAAACACTGCTGACTGCAACCTGTGAGATATTGGAACCTGAAGATATAATTCCACAATCAATGTAAATAAACAAAAGGAAAGTGCAAGAACAATTGATATGAGTCTACATGAACTTACACCTATTCTTTACATAGAAGTTGATCAGATCAGAACCAGGTTCAAAGCACAATAGGTTTATTTGAAACACATTATTAATTTTTAACTGCTTCAAATGACTTTAAGTGGCTCAATTTTTTGTGATGTTTTTCACCTTTCCTTCATGTTTGAGTGCATTTAATTTTGGCTACTGAAAATTCAAATATTTGAATGGATTTGTTTAGCTAGGTCTAAATAAGACATAATAGCAGTGTGATTGATAAAACAATGAAATTTATGCTAAAATTCTCTTTTATTTTTGGGCGATTTTGTTTACAACCTTGGTCATTCCAATAACAGTGTAGGCTAGCAAAATTTTCACAGGTATCATAGATTTCCAAACTCAACACAGTTGACGCCTTACTGTCAACACAGTTTTCACAAAATTATCAAACTTTTTATTCTCCCCCTCCCTTCCCTCAAGGGCCTAATCTGATAAATTTAAGGAAAAATATTAGATGCTACATTAAAACAAACTTTTTTTTCCTTTTCCTTTCTGTAGACATTCAAAGGCACCTTCCCCTTCTGTGGATAAACTTTATGAAGATTAGGTCTCTAAAATTCCAATGTAAAACAGAAGTTAGATGTTTTAATTAAGTGTTCTGGGTCTCTCATAAATTGCAGTTGCTTACAGGCTTGTGAAAAAGCCAGTAAGCAACTCAAATTTTACATTGACAGAGTCTGCATTTCACCTCTGTAAACTGCAGTCATATGAAAATAGAGACAGTGGCACGAACAATAATAATAGATAAGCTAAGAAAAAATACTGTAAATGTTAAAAAATAAGAAGAAATGTAGAAAAAGTAGCAAATCTTAGGCCTTATTGTGATACAGAAAAATTGGAACAGTTTTACTGCAGATAGATTTAGTCAAGCTATTAGTCTTCAGAAACTAATTCTAAAAAAAAAAGAAAACAAACACTGTAATTACAAATCACAACTAAATTTCAAAGAAACTGTAATGTTTTGATGTTTAATGTGAAATGTTTTAATATCTAAGTGAGGTGAGCTTTAGAAATACTTTACTCAAACTGTTAGCTGTCCTGTCCTTCATAATATCATCAGAATAGCACCAATCTCTCACTTGATTCCTGATTTTCTTTTGCAGTAGTAAAATGTTGATATTTTTGAATAGTTAGCAATGTCAGGTGCCTTGCTAATGTCTGGTTGCCTGTAACTGTTTATAGTTCAAGCTACAATTCACCTACTTATTACTCACTTATTACTGAGTGCTGAAAGAGTTGCAAAAGCTCTAATATTTTTTACAGACAGCAGGCTCATTATTGAAATTTTATCCAGTCATGTACCGTTCTGAGTGAATTAAAATTTAAGTTTGGTAAATAAATGCAGTTTTAAATTTAACTACATAAAACTAAGTTTTCTCTCTATTGCTATCTATATGTCTATCTATAAGAGCATTAATATCCATATTAATATCTTAGTCAATTTTCATAACATCTATATCTATCTAGTCTGCTGAGGTAATCTTGTGCTCCCTCAGACATGATTGAGAACACTGTTTCTTTTTTTTTTCCCACACGTATTTTGGAAAGTGCTTATCAGCTAATTATTTGCAGTCTTAAGGTATTTTGTGCCTTTGATGAACGTGAATTTGAAAATGTTAGAAGCATCAAAGAGTAGTTGGCACTTCTGAACACAAAATTTAGGAGTGAAGCCCTTGAAGAGGGATTTCCAAGGTCAGCTTATGTTCCTAATTTCATACAGTGCATTTTCTGAAAGAAGGGGAAGACAGGACAAGGTTGTCAATCATTGGATGTGCTGGAGTCAGTATCCCTCGAGGTGTTCAAGAAATGAGTGGACATCTGGATGTGGCACTTAGTGTTACGGTCTAGTTGACAAGGTGGAGGTTGGTCAAAGGTTGGACTTGATTATCTTGTGGGTCTTTTCCAGCCTGAGAGATACTGTGAAATCTGTCAATAGATGTAAACTTTGGGATCTGTAACAGCTAGTGTACTGACCAGAGCTCCATCTCCTGCATGGCTTTTAGCACCTGTCTCAGGACTACGCATCCAGTCTCCTAAATCTAGGAGTTTGAATTTTGTGGTAAGTTGAATGCTTCATAGTTATAGCACTCTTAGATGCAGAATGAAGTTTCAGAAACAAACATTGCCCTATGAACCTGCTGGAGCCAAGACAGACTGCATTCAGTCTGTAAAGCACTCAGGATTTGTGGATACTGGAAAGAAAGAAGGTCTTAATGCTGTAAGAGAGGGTAGCCTTGGTTCTGATTCTTGCTTCTTTGCATTCTAGCTCATTTTTTATTCAGTGGTTACTTTAACAGCCTATGAACACAGGAAGCTACTCTCAGCTGAATGCCCTAGGATGGGACTATATGTGTGAACAACACACAGCACTTTACTTTTTTAGCTCACCTGTCATCTAGATGTTTCCACAATGATAAAGAAGAAAATGTCCATCACAATGAATGCTGAGCATGCTAACCATTTCATCCTCATTCAAATTATTTGGATAAAGGCATTTATTAGTTTAAAAATGAAGTTAATGGATTCCATTAGTGACAGAATTTTACAAGTTCACTCAATTTTCTCTAAAAACTTTTTTCAAAGTAAGAGTAGTCACCATAAATAAATATATTGCAAGCCACTAACAACAAACCTCTCAAGATAAAATGAAAGCATGTTTGCATTTTCTGTGATACAGCTAATAGAGTGTACAGAGAAGTCTCCTACTTTTCTCTTTAAGGGGCCCTAAAATGTGATTTCACTATTAGAAAGACTATGTGATTTTAATGTTAAAATACAAATTTATGTTCCAACTTTCTTCTACAATAATTTAAAAATCTGCAGACACTGAGTCCTTTGCTGCTCAAAATCAAGCAGCCCTGAAAGTATTTGAGTGGTGTATAATTGCAAACACATATAAAATTAGAATATATATATATATAAACTGCAATAGCTTTTGTGTGCCCCATCACCCTATAAAATGCATATAGCTTCTCTCCCGAGTCTTGTTGAGAGGTAAATAACATCCTTCCTCATGACTTATCAGGAAATTCAAGCTTAGGTTAAATTTGACAACACCGTTATTTTATAAGTATCATATAATGTATAATCTTGCCCGTAATATTTGCTGTAATTAATAGAGCTAATATGTGTGAATCAAAAAGATAATGTGCCCTTCAGTAAGAAAGAAAATGATTGGTTTTAATTAATGTTTTACAGGTCAGAGACATGATTCTGGCCATGAGGAAGAGCAATGATTTCAGTTTAAAACAATAGAAAGAGAAAATCGGAGAGGAGAAAAATAGCCAAACACTTAAGTGGCCCACTGATCAATTGTGGGAACCTGAGGCTGTATGCTAATAGGTTCCCTTAGATGGCTGCTATTTCTAAACATGGGGTTAAAGTAATAAAATTATTTTTGCCATTGACAGAGAGGGATATTTAGCCTCTCTTTTGCAGTTTTATCCTGTAGTGGGTTCTGTTCGTAACCGGGCAGAAACACCAATTAAGTGTAGTGGTTTTGTTCGCATTTCTTACCTTCTGTCAGATAAGAATTAGGAGGAATGCAAAGCAGGCTCTAAACTTTAAAGAATATGAAGAAGTTTATTACTAACAGAACTAAATGGAAAAAGCAACAATAAGGCTCAGAACAAACCTTCAGAACACTTCTCTTCCCACCGGCCTCCTCCCTCCTCCCAGTTACAACATAAAGACACAAACTTGGGATCATTTCAGTCAGTTTACCAACTCTGTAAGAGTCTTTCATCAGTTCGCTTAGGGAGAGGAGTCTCTTTTGCCCATGCTATGGGGCCTCTCCATAAGAAGGAGTCTTCTTGTGGCTTCCACGTCAAGCACAACAGCCGCCCAGGGTGGTTTTCTGCTGGCATGTGAAAGTCCCTTCCCTCGACTTACAGCTTTCCCCACAACTGTTTTCAAGGGTTCAATCTTTAGCTAATGGGGTACTATTTTAAGGACAAGCAGTTCAGAATCAAAGGTTCTCTTCATCTATCTCTGGGATCATCTTCATCTCTAGGAACAGAGGTCTTCTTCTTCCCCAGGAGCAAGGGTGTTCCCTTCCATCACTCTCTCTCTCTGTTCAGGTTTCTCATTGGATCACAGCTACTTCAGCATTTGCTTATTTCAGCACAGGCACCTTTGCTCGTGGCTACAGCTTGAACACTCCACCCCCCAAGCTTTCATGAAATTAAAAATGGATTCTCTCATGTATCATAGTCCATCACCATAGCTTTACAAAAGAATTTCAGCTTCTAGATTTGATGCATCTCCTCTATCTCCTCTCTCTGGGCTTCAGCTCTTCCTTCTTCACTGAATTTGTGTTACTATCATGGTGTCTATTGACGTATCTTTGCCTTTCCGTTTCCTCTGACCTGGGAGAGGATTGATTTCGTGTCTTCTGGAGAACTTACAGCACTGAAGTGGTTAATCTTATCGGGGCCTTGCAGCTGAGCTTATCTGTCTCTGGTGGTCACATGCTCTCTGCCAAATGGCGGCTGGAGCTGGTCTCGGTGTAAAGTTTCCATTTGGCGGCTGCACTGGAAAAGGGAGCCCATCCCGGCCCGCACAGAGCCGCGGGCCGTAGCCCAGCCCGGCAGGCTGAGCACGCACTCTAGTTACCTGTCCAAGGGCCAGAAGCAAGACAGCAATTCCTGGGCTTGTTCGTATTTAAATGTGTTTTTTANGTCCAGCTTCTTAAGTGGCTTAACAGAGTTGTCAATATTCAAATTATCCAATTAATTAGTTCTATCAGGTCTGGAGGAAGTTACAACATCCCCTTCCAAAAACATCAGTTCCGTGGCTGGTGGAACTTTTTCTTAAATAAAACTCCAAACTGTGTTAACCCATGACATATCCTTATTCTGTTCACATAGACTTACCTCATATTTTTCATCTGTAATAGGACAAATCTGAAAAATCTCATATTTATCAGGTTTATTCATATTACACAATATTCCTATTTACAAAATAGAATTATACTTTCTGATAACTCTGTAGTTTCAAAGAATTAATTAATTCCTAACTGAAAAATTAACAAAATGTAGCACTGAAAGATATTAGCAACAAGAATTCCAGTATAAGCCAGATTTCTGGTGGCTTACCAGGAGGAGAAAGGAATATTTAGACTCAATAATGCCACATATGTTGACAGTGTTCAGGTGAAGAAGCTTTCTTGGTCTCTAGACACCAGTGTAATCATATTCTAGAATCTGTCCTGCTCTTTTTTCCATAATACGTGAACATCTTCTATACCAGCAAAAATATTTGTGGAACATATGATTTTGTTAAAGACAATAAAGGAAGAGACCATGATTTCCGTTACAGTGCCATTAACTGACAAGCTGCTTTCCAGAAGCAGCTATTTTCTGCCTGGCTTTGGTGAAGAGTGATAGGTACCTTAAAATGCAAGTAATCCATCTGCCTTAGAGGTTTATTTTAGGATGGACTGAGTCACAACTTATAAATGCCTAAATCTCCTCATATGTAGATGTAGATCATTGAAATAATCTGATGGTTTTCAGAAACAGGCACGTTTCAGACAGCCAAACTAAGATGAGACCAAATAATTTTGTTTAATAAGTACAATAAAATTAAAATTTCATCAGAGTGAAGAATAAAAAAACCCCAAAGAACCACCCTAACCAACCAAGAACAACGACAGAAGAGCTATATGCTATTCAGAAATTTCTGGAAACAAATTATAAGCACTGCTGCCTAATTCCAGTCCACCAAATGCCACTACATATTCTCAATGAGACAACTATCCTTCTCGCTAACATTCATCTATTTTACTTGTATATTGTGAATGTCAAATGTGAAAGAGAATATAGCTCAGGGTGTGAAAAAGCTCAATATTTAATATCAAAACTCATTTAGAATCTTGAATTGATTTTCTATGAAGACTTGAGTGCTTAGAGTTTAATATTAAGTTCTGTCTCAATCTAGTTAGACAGATAATTATTTATTCAATGAAGTTTGGTAATCAAAAGTTAAGTCAACATAATTATGTGGAGAATGAAACAGAATACAGTTACTTTAAAATTTGGAAATTATTCAGTACTACTAATTTCAGACAAGCAGTGAAAACCCACTAATATGCAAAAAATGGCTGCATTGGAATTGAATCTGCTGCTATCCAATGTCATAATAATGGTCTGAAGTCACAGTTTGTTTAACTGCATCTGCTATTGGCAAAAAAAATGAAAGTACACAATTAGTAAAGCAAGCATTTGTAGAATTCCAATCAGCGAAACATGCTATTGCATATTGTTTTTGAAGTTAAGATGTTTTTAATCTTTCTGAGTTGTCTTTCTGTTGACTTGGTTTTTTGTGTGGTTTTGTTTGTTTGTGTATTTTTTTGGGAAAAACCCTAAATAAAAATCACCCTAAACCCAGTATTTCCAACAATGTTTCCTGTAAGTATACTTTCTTCTTTATTTCGGTGTTTTTAAAATATTGTTTTGCATAGGCAAACACTACCATTCAGTACTGATCATAAAATATTTTCCCCTGTTTTATCCCAAACCTCAATCAGACAATTCTGAATTTCATTCAAGTTTGACCCAAATGCTTTAGCCATCTGGCTACCTATTGATTTCATATTGTGTATCAACTTTCTAGATACTAAATTCCTAAAAATAAAATAAGGAAGTAATTTTTTTTCCTTGTTTTCTCTTTCTTGTTCTTAACTTCTACTGAATTTATATAATTACTTATATCAGCATCTTCAATAAGGTTAAAAAATGCAGACAGAAAAAACCCCTCATGGTGAATTATATAATGCCTCATGACTTCATTAATATATAATGAAGTACAATGATAGAAGAAGAAACGGCACCTTTGCCATTTAAAGACACTTAAAATTTAAAATGGACAGATTTTCATATAATAAGGCTACTCAGAAATAAAGTCATGTCCAGTCTTCTTGTCCTCCTTCCCTTAGATCTACAAACTCATATGAGTGTCAGACCTATATTGTTTAGCTTGTTTTGACTGGTTGTCAACATCATTGTCAAGAAAAGGCCAGAAGCTTCTTCTTTCCCTAAACTTCTATAATGGGAACTAATTACTGAGTGTTATCTAAGCTTTTTAACTATTTTAGGCTATTACAGATGTCAGTATTGTGATCTGAAATGTCTTTATACTCACTGTGAAAGATTTGCCAGTGTCCTCAACTGCCAGTTTTAGCCTAGAGAAGTGGCCAAAATGCCATGTTTTTCATAATATTTTTTTGCATTGGACTTTGCTGTGTGTCAGTAGATTTTGCACTCTAATGTATTATAAGACCTGTCCTTGCAGAATTTCTGTTGATCTTAGACCATTTGTTTTTCTTTCCTCTGGATCATTACAATTGAAAGAAGACAGCACTGACATTTTTAATAACTTTTTTTTTCTTTGCTGAGAAGTGAGTGCATCTGGGAGTTGACTTTTTACTTTCTTTGAAAATCTGCAATCTATAATTTTATGAGCAGGGGATAGAACTAGGAATAAAAATAACTCCCCTTTTTAACTCCCATCAAGAACAGAAAATGGGAAATTTAATCATCTTGAACAGAGTGCTAAAACAAGATGTGGTTTGATTGAGACTCCCTAGAATCTCCTTTCTATGATATATATTAGAATTAAATTCACCTTAATTTTACAAGAGGGATATTATTTGACAAAAAGGCATGAAGCATGCTGAAATTATCTCTCTTTTGTGTCTCATCATTTTGATCACTTTTACGATGTAAACAGAAGGCTCATCGAAAATTTTTCTCTGCTGCTTAAATTCTCAAAAATAAAAGACAACCAAAGCCCAAAACCTCACAAACTTTTCACAACCTTTTTCATAGTTACTAGTGGTTTAAAACCAAAACATACAAATCCAAAGCATTTTCCTCAAATCAGCCAAACCCCAAATATTTTCAAATTATTACATTAATAGGTCACTTTCAACAACAACAACTACTACTACTTCATGAAATATGTATTTATATTGAAAATATAGCATGATTCAAAAATGCAATTGATATCCCACACATAATAGATATATTATAGATTATACTATGAAATTAGTGGTATTCAGTATGGATAATTATATGTATAGAATAGTACATGTTCTGATTTTTGTTTCTTTCTTTTTTCATTCCCATTACATTTCTCTCTGCTTGTATTAGCATTATTATAGCTGTACACCTCTTTGAAATATATGACCACATCGCCTATACAGAACTACAACAGATTTTTAACTTACAGAATGAAAAAAAAGGAGTATGTGCTCTGGGAATGATGGAAATGTGAACAATAAATATTTATTTTCACATTTTTTTGCATCTTTTTAAAATCATCCCTGTTTCACAAAATCTCATACACCACCTTTATGTTATTAAAATATGTAATGTCAACATTATCATTATAATGTCAACCTGAAAAGGCACAAGAATTCCAAACTGCCTTCTTCTTTCAGCCAGTGTAATCCTATAGTGTTTCATTTTCAGTATTTACCATTTCCACCTTGTCTTGGGGTGACATTATGATGTATCCCTTATCACCTGCCCTGTGCCCAGGCATGATTCTGTGCCTTTAAAACTGGGTGCTAGAGAAAGAAAAAAAAAAAGCCAGGTGACCTTTTCAAAGCAGTGTGTGCTCCAAGGCCATGGAGATAGCTGCTGCTGCGGTGAGAAGAGTGGAGGAAGCAGTTCAGCCAACATTTGGCTCTGTTTTCTTCAGAGAGATATGGAGAGTTGAATTTTCTTTTCCCTGCAACTTTGGCTTCTTCTTCTTTTCTTCTGGAACTGTGCAACAACACCAAAACATCACCCTAGAGGCCTGGATGTGGGCCCAAGCTGACCCAGCTCCGAAGAGGAGGAGAGAGACCATACCCACAGAAGGACTTTAAATCTTCCCAGGTTTCTCTCCACAGGGATAGGTTTTATTATTTTGCATTTTTATTCTTTTCCTGTGTGTTTGTTAAATAAATAGCTTTTTTCCTTTCCTCCAAGGAATATTTCTTTCCTGAACCTGGTGGGGGAGGGGTGGCTGTAACCTGCTTTCTAAGAGAGGACGTTCAAATTCGGACGTCCCTCTGAATTTTGTGTCAAACAGAGACACCACCTATGAATACTCAGATCAAACCATTTTCTTAAGAATAGGCAAAAAATGCTTTCTAAGGTCTAAAAACACCAAAGTTCAACCTCATTATGGACAATTCAGTGCTTGAACACACACCTGTGCAACAGCAAGTGATGACCCCAGTGTTTTGCAACACAGAGATACTCTTGCTCATTTAATATCCCAGGCTAACTGTCCAAGAATCAAGCACTGCTAACTTCATGGTGTTCATTTTATGTGGATTGCCAGCTATCACAGTAGATGCTGCTAACTGATGACTTATGTCAAATCCTTAATATAGTTATTTTGGAGTTCTTACCATTCTAAGAATGTGAGAGAGGACATTGTTTGTTTTGTTTTGTTTTTGTTTAGCAGAGTATTTTTACATGTTGGTTTTTTGCTATTCAAAGCTAATCTTTCTTCCTCTGACCATATTTATGTCAAATTCTATACAGGAGAAATGCAGCTCTATCTTTTGCTTGTAAACATATTGCACTGTATGTGATGTGTTTACAGATTACATGCATATTTACAGAAGAACCTTTTATTCTGCAGAAATTTGACTTTTTTTTTCTCCTCAAAAGATCAGAAAAAATTTAAAATAGAATTCTGGGAGACTATCTTGACTTTTTTTACAGCTAAACATTCTGTCAACCTGCAATCCAACTTCATTTCCCTAGAGTCTTAGAAAATGTTCTGTTTATCCTCAAGACAGTCATCAGTGAATATAACCCCTTTAAAAGAAATCACTTTTTCAGAATTCCATTGTTCATAATCAGTGCAGAAGTGGCTACTTCCTTTAACTCTTCCAGGCTAATAAAATAAATGACATTTTCCCTCTGAAGACTGTCTACTTCTGTTACTATCACAGAAGGTGGGCAGCAAAGAATAAGGTCAGTGTGGGATCCAACCAAGTAAACATATATATAAATATTTAAATTAGTTATTTCAGGGTCCATTTATAGACAATATATAGAAATAAGGATATAAGGGCATGGATTCTCTGATCTACTTTCGATATCTTTGGGATCATGTCCAAGGATTTTTTCTTTTTGTCTTGCATTTGCAGAGGGAGCTGAGAGTGACTGGTTCGCATGAAGATGTTCATGTGGTAGACATCAATTCTACGTGAGAAGAATCCCATTAAGAGCTGCTGTTGTAAAAACGGTTCTGCTGTTAAATATTCTGTGGCTATTGAGCATTCACTGATGCACCGGCTTTATAATTGAGCATACAGCTGAAGTGATGCATTTTAGGAAATAGAAGATTTAAAGATAACTGGAGTGAATCAGTTTTAAAATTGACGATTTCTTCTAAATGCAAAGTTATTTTATAGCCAAAACCATATGGCTGTCTTCATACCACATAACAGTATTTTCCACAAATTTAACTTTTTTTTTTGAGGGAAGGCCATAGAAGAAGCTTGTGCTAATATGAATAGCAAAACACATTTGACTCTTTTCATTAATATATTGTACTTCTGCTCAAAACAATAGGGATATGTGCTCTCCAGGTCCTTTTTTTTTTCTTCTTTCTTCATGCTTTCGTTTACTTCTCATGACTGCTTTCCACCTGCTCAGATACTTCTGAGAAAGCAGTGAATAAGAAAAATTTATCATGTCACAGCCAAGAGTTCAAAGAATGGCATCACTCTTAGTAAAATAGAACAGAATAAATATAGAATTTCAAAGGAAAGCCTAGTTAAGAAAAAAAAAAGTAATGAGTTTAATTAAATAGCAAAAATTTAGTATAGATTGCAGGAAAAATAGCTTTATATTTATTCACTTGCTTTTTTAATGTCATTCTTCTTATGGTTTTTACCTTATTGAAATCAGTGAGAGACTTCTTAAATCAAAAGAGTAGAAAATGTGTTACTTCCTGTCCCTTCTCTCACTGCACCTCACTGATTTTGTTTTGATGGTTCATTCCAATCCTTCTGAGGCAGCCTTTTAAAATATCTATTTTTTTTTCTTTATTGGATAGTTAGGGTTTAAGAAAGAGGAAGAAGAAATTTCAAGTTTATTCTCTCATACAAATTAGTTAGTTCTGGGTTATACAATAAGAGAATACTAATAAATTCTTGTAACATGTAATAGAACTTTAGTACTACAAATCTTGCTTAGATGTGCATCTTATCAAAACACTTTTTTGAGCAGAAAATTAATGAAAGAAGAGGATATTAATGTATTTGTAACTTAGTTTATAACCATTTAGTTAGCTAGCAAAAAATGTTAGCATTTCTTGAAAAGTGTAAAAAAATTGAGTCGCTATTGTTTTTCATTTTCTGAAGAGATACTGCTAGTTCACTTGTAATAAAAGATAAACAAGAATAGATGGTTTAAACATCCTAGATGAGATGTTAAAATTGTTGAAAGCATTGTGTTAACTAGGGAAAATTAAATTAAAATGAATAAGAAAAAGCAGACAGTAGTCTGTATTATTTACATCAGTTTTGCCTTTTATTGGATTTTTTGTTTCAAATATATATTCACTGTTCCTTTATTGTTGGTGGCAACAATGTTTTGCTTTATTGTATTATCTTTCTCCATGTAAAATGTCATCTCCTTCAAAGTTCAGAGTTTCTCTTTACCAATTTAATAAAATCCTAATAGCAGTGATCCATGACTTTTAGGTCAGAAGATGATTGATGACTGCCTGCAGGCATAATAATGTCATTGCCTGAAATAAAAATATAATTCATCTAGTGTGAAATACAGATTGACTTTTAAAGTCTCTGAAGTGTCACATGGATGCAATAGCTACTGCAAATGCTAACTGCTAATTATTATTCATGTTTTTCACTGTTAATACTCAAAGCAATTTATTACATTCCATAATGCTGTTGTTGGATACTACTGTATCCATCAGCTGAGTTCAGGCCCCACCAAGACAGTCCTAATTTTAAGTTTATTTCTCACATCATCAACTTCAAAAGCAACTTGGGGAGTTACTATTTACTGTCAGTCCACCAATAAATGTCAATATCCCAGAGTAGCAGAGGCAAGTGCCACATAACCAGTAAAGTTACAGTTAAACAAATCTAAACATGATTTATGTCAGCACTGACATTCTTGTCTATTATGTAAATAAGATACACAGTGTCTGTGTCTAGACAGATTTTACTTATTTTACCTACGATCTGATCATAGGTTCACATGGTTCTCCTTATGCAATATTTCTAGCAAAAAAACCCAAACTAAAACAACAGAAAACCAGCATCTCTGATTAAATATAGATATATATGCAAATAGATATATATGGCACTTAGAAAGTAAACACAAGAAAGATAAAAAATACTTTTACAGATGTTCACTAATAATTTAAAAGAGGAAGAAACATGTCAATTTAAAAAAAAAAATTTCACTTTTCAACGTATAATTCTGTATGAATTTTATAAAAAGTGGAGGAATTCTGAAAGGAAAATCTGCATGGGAGGAGCCAGGAAGACAGCTTTGCTACAGGAACTCATTGCAATGTATTCAATCCACAGACAATGTTGCAATGTTGCTGTCCAACTCAACTGTAAAAAGACCTGATCTCATTTCCTCCGTTCACAGTATTTCTACAACTTTTTACCAGAAACAAGAAATTTACCCCTGCAACAGTATTTTTTTTACAACCTGTCTGTAATTTGACAGGGTTACAAAACCAATTTAAATCACTTTAAATCACATTTTTTAGGAAATTATTTTCTACATTGCAATTATATAAATAAATGAATAGCAACATTATTAATAAGCAGTGAAACCTCCTATTTACAAAAGGGAGTCATAATTAAGATTTCATTGTAAAATAAAATTTCCAGGCCTCCATGGTAAAGACACTGTGAGATGTTTCCTGTATGAAGAGATACTGAATGTAACTAGGAAAAAAATACAGCAAAATATAGTAAACATGCATGCATTTCCAGGTAGATTATTAAGTATTATGACTGTCTTTCTTCTCATTATTACTGAAAAAGTAATGTGAACATAGAAAATATTTTCCATAAGAATAAGAACATTTATAAGTTAGGTGTTTGAACAAACTTAAACATTGAAAAGTATGAAGGACTAATTCTAAGCAGTAGGGAAACCTAGCCATCTGACACCTGAACTTAATATCCACAACATTATTGTGAACACACAAGGTGAATAGCCAAGCCCTCATTAGTGGAGATCTCGGACTTTGTCCATCTGCATAAGGACTGGTAATACAGTTTGAAAAATCATCCTTCATTGCAGAGAACTGCTTTCTGTGATATCCACAAGGCACTGGCTAAGACAGGATTTGAGGAGATGTACAATCTTTATCACCATCTTTTAGAACTTATATGAGCTTTACTGTTTCCAGCTTGCTATTTTTTTATGTACGTATTCATGTCATAAACACATTCTCCTAAAAAGTGTCATTTTAGGCTAATGTATCCAACTATTCTCTATCATTTTATTGTAGATAATCCACCAATTTAAAATTAAATTTAATTAAAATTAAAATTAAAATTAAAATTTAATTAAAATTTAAAATTAAATTTAAATCTACCAATTTAAAATTATGAATGTATATTGCCAGTGGTAGTGAGATTCATCGCAGCTAGTACTAAATGTTATTTACCAGCAATATTAATGACTAATTAGACACCAGATACAGAGTGAAAGCAACTCAACATACTACCCAGAAAAATCAAACCTTGAGTACATCTCCTTAGTTCCAGCTAAATAACCTACTTGTTATGATGAGTAAAACAAACCACAAAAAAGAGCAATAGATAAACTTTGTTTCAGAGATGTTCCTAACTTTGTACTATAGGAACATATTTGAGACAGGAGAACTCAGGGCAATAAATACCCTGGGGGCAATTGGGTTGGACATAGGTATCAAGAAAGTCCAAAAGTTTGGTTCGCCGCTGTGTGATTTAGCAAGGCTGTGGCCAGTTTATTTCAACAGTCTATTTTAGAAAACAATAAATTATTCTTAACAGTGGTGTCTGAAGAGAGCAGGCAGAAACATCTTAAACATCTGATGCTGTGTAGAAGGCTGAGATTGAGGCTGAGCCTTTACATGAACATCCAGGACCTGACAAGTTTTCTGACCAGGGAAAATGCCTTTTTCCCCTGAATCCATGGCACTGGCCAGAGACAGATTGGAAATGCTGTGTCTCTGAGGTGTTTCAGTTGGGGTGGAGAGAATAGAAATTCTAGAAGTGAAATTGTTACGCACCCACTGACTTCATCCTGCTGAGGAAAAAGACTCCAGATTGTATGTCAGTGGGTATGTGGTTGTGACTTTGTGTCTACCTCACTCCTAGCTGGCTCCATCGTCACACCTAAGCATGAGCTGGCTACTCTGAGATCCATTTATGGTCTGCAGGGAAAAAGAGGCAAAACTAGTATTTTTTTAGTGTACATTTCTTTACAGAATTGTCCTCTGGGTGTTTCTGTTCTTTCCAGTCTTGGCATAAATTGAGCACAAGTAATTATCTCTGTCATTCCTTTTTCTCTCCTGCAAAAAATATTCTCAAGTCAGCTGATATATACAAGAACTGATGATCATTTTTTAACCTGAATGTCTAGAAACACAAACATGAAAATAACCTTGCTCTTCCAAGAATCTTAAACAATACCATTCCCCAAAACCTGTAATGACAAATAATGTGTTTCACTTCTAGAACAGGAATTACAGACCTATCAATGATAGACAGCATTAATATAAATATTTATAGATTACATGTTCTCTGCCAGAGTTTATTTCTAGACCATGCAGCAGAAAGTAAAATATTTGTCTCAAATTGGACTTCTAATATTTAAACAAACTAATTTTAATCGCTAAATTCATTCATTGTACAAAACACTCACTGAAAGTACAGAATAAGTATAACTAAAGTTTCTCTCCTCAGCAGAAAGAGTGGGTTTAAAAATCAACTTTTTTACCAAACAGTAGCCTTTGCATAAAAATATCAAAACAGTAGTTTAACAGGTGGCATGGAACAATTAATAATTTATTACTTTTTATTAATTTTCAGGGAATGTATTGCATTCAGCAGTCAAAAGGTCTTGTGGTTTAGATGTGAAAACCGCAAACTATCCCCTGCCTATTTACTGAAACTTTCACTTTATTCTGCATCATCCCTTATGTGTTATCAACACATAGATTTGTGAGCTGTCTAGAGCTAAAAAGAATGTCACTGTTTTAAGAGTAAATCAATATAGTAACTTGGAGACTACATCATGTCTCTGCATCACAGTAGAACTTGGAATCAAGAACTGGACTGGAAGACAGAGAAATTTGCTGTAACTATGTTCACCTTTCCAAAGTATTTCTAAATATTTAAAGTAAAAACACTTATTTGCATGTGTGTGTGTATGGGGGAGTATATATGTATAGTACAAATGTCCCAATGTGGAAATATGAAACTGACTTGCAACAGTTTATTAATGCTAAACTTAACGGGAAGTATAAATATTTTCAATATATAAATATTGATTGAAATAATTTCAGTGTCTATAGAAGTACACTTCATAGTATAACTTTCTCAGACAATAATAGGCTATTTATTCCAGTCATTTAGGAATTACAGTCTTTTCTCAGCTCTGACATTTCTAGGATATTCCACTGAAGCTTTGATATACCCAGTATCCAGTTTCTTTTCAACGTAGTTTCAAGAAAAATAACTCCCATGCATCGGTTAAAAATTAATCAACCTGTAGCTTGTGCATTTGTCAACACTGAACACACTTTCAACACTGGAAGGTCACAAAATCTGGTTTTTTGAGCTACAAATAACATTTCTGCTCTACATTTACCTCAGAAAAAAGGTTTTAAAATGTCAAGTCTCTCAACATGACATAGCGTAATCACTTTATTCTTGTAATCAAGCATGAAACAACATAAAAAGACTTGATACAAACATAAAAATACTATAAAGTAATGAAAAACTATGGTTTCCCAGTTTCAGGAATAGTAACTTTCTCAGGGTTACTGCTGATCAAAGACTGGTTTCTTCTTGTTTTGCTGTTTTTCAGTCTGATGCAAATAAGTTCTCCCTCGGTTACTCTGAGATGTCCAGGCACGATGCAGCTGTGAACTTGAAGCTATGTTAACACAGTTCTGTGTTTGAGTTAATAAGTCCTGCTGAGAGTAACAGACTATGGAGACTAATGCTGTTTCATTTCATTCAGGAAAAAAAGACAAAAAATCCATGATTGTTAATAATCACTCTGGTTTTTAATAAATAAAAAATACAATCTTTATTCAGATACAATCTCATTAAAGAATTAGTGAAAATCTTTTTTAAATTCTTTGCTAAGTAGGTTTTATCAGTGGGAAAATTATACAGAAGTTTGATTTAGTGGCTATAAATGTCATTAAACAAATATGCATTCTTCAGACTTAATTACACATTACAATATCAAACAGTCGAAAGCTCAAGAGATAATAAAGTGTAACTGTCACTACCGAGAGTGTAATATTATCTTAATAATTTAAACCAGATTGGATATAAGAAATTACAGTCAAGACATAAGAATTTGTATGTGGGGTAAATCACATATCCTGCCAAATGATGAAATTACTTTTCTGAAAACATGACCTAGGTTTTCAGAAATCTAGAAATGTCTTTGTAAGAATTTCTATTCTTAGAAGCAACACCTCTCTTCTGAGCAACAAAATTCACTTTAATTATTCTGAAGCATATGAATGACTCACCATTTTTTGTACAAGCATTTTTTGCTTATTTTTTAAATCTATTTACACTTCTCCAAAAATCTACATTTGTAGAAGAAAGTCCAGACAATTAAACAAAAATGTCGAGTGAATCATGATGAAATCTCCGGTGTGTATTATTTATAAGGGTGGAAAACACCACTTAAACGAGTATAAACTGAATATATGTGAATTGAATATATGAAACTATGTGAAAGAATCTTTGCCCCAAACTGATCATGTTAAAGATGAAGCCAGCCCTCAGTGGGATTAAACAGTAAGCTGTGAGAGATAAAGAGACTTTTGAAGCAAAGAAGGAAACAACTGGAAGAGAAGTCTAATGAAAACATGAAAATACTCAACAGAGGACAAGGGAGAAACCTTGTAGTGGAAGCAGCGGCAGTGAGACCTTTTTTGACACTAAAGAAGTCACCATGAGCCATCACAACTGCTGCCTGGTCTGGGCACAGCAGCCTCCCCAAAGGCCACCTTGAATTCCTGCTCTCCATCAGGTTGCAACACATGGGGTCCAACACCTCAGATGTGTGTTTTGCCTCACGGGATGCTTGCTGTCCAGCCTGTGTGCTTGCAGGTTGTAGGGAGCTGTACAGGTAGAGGCAAAGCCCAAACACCCAGAAGCTGTGTGTATACCTTGCATTCCAAGGGAAGGGGATTGTTGGTAACCTACAATGCCTTTGAGAAAGGGGATTTGCATGTAAATGTGGTGTGTACGTGGTGGGAGGAAATAGGAACATTTTTGAACTACTCATAAAAATGTGCACGGGAATTTTTCAGTTTTTATTAATATTTGGCTTACCTGATCTATTGCTAATGTTTACCCTGATCATGTAGTTCACTGACTGCCGGGTACTTACATGTTAATAAACCAATGAACCACTTCAATAATATTTGTTTTTTGTGTTTTAAATACGAGCTAAGGAGTTCCACCTTGGAAAAATCATGTCATAAAAGAGAATAACATCATACCACACTAGCTAGTGAACTATCAGTACTACTTATAGCTACAAAAAAAAAAAGGTCATGCTACAAAGCCACACGGTGTATTTTATTTACCCTAAACAACTTTGACAGGGAACGCTGAAAAATAAAATTTCTCGTAAAAAATAAGTACATATTATATAATCCAAGCTCATCACATCAAATTTGATATATTTAATATCAACAAAGCTTTCTACAAATGCGTCTATGTAAAATCTGAAGAACAAGAACAAGTTTTGGGCAATTTTCCAGCCTTCAACGATGAACACACAATTACAGCATCCCATAGTCTACCAGTTGAATTAATTGGCTCTTAATTGACATAGGGTTTGCCAAAAAAAGAGATTTATATTCACAGATCATTAGACCAAGGATGTTAAACATTGTACTGCATGACTCATTATGGCTTATGCTGCTAATGTAAGAGAAAACTAAACAGGAAGGACTGCTGAGACTGATGTATTCAGGAAAACAGAGATATGCCTTGTGTCATCATGGAGTTACACAGCTTTTAGGGAGCCACTTTTCTATCTCTGAGTTACTTCCGGAAATATTCCCAGTCTCAGCTTTTGAGAGATGAACATTTCCAAATTAACTTCCCACCTTATATTTTCATCTACCAGACATGACTTTAGGAAGGATGGCCACCTTTTCTCTGGACATATTTAGAATTATAACCTAAGGGTCAATTTTTTGGTAGGACCTGGTACCTAAAGTACTGAGTTCTTTCTGAAATCCAAGTTAAAATGTAAAAACAGTGCAGACAAAAAAGTGAGACGTATTTTTGATGTAAAAAGAAATCTTTCACATGACAACTTTTCATGGAATGCAATAAAGCACAATGATTTGGTGAAACTAATTCCCTTCAGAAATCTTTCAAAAGTTCTCTAGCAAAAGAATTAGTGTCCAGAATATGAGACAAATATTTTAAAGCTGATGAAATACTTGAAAGTATTGACAAATTTTAAAAAGTGGTGGTTTTTTTTCTTTCATTTCACCCTCAACAAGCTGCAACTGTACAAACAGAAATCTGGATTTGTGTGTGTGCACTCACAACTACACTCATTTTTTTGAAGAAATAGAGCTGCTCTCCTTTCTCCTCTCTTACTGCTGTCTGCTTTTTTTCTCTTCCTTATGTCTTTGGGAGTTAGGTTTATTTCCTCATTTTCAGTGATTACTAGAGAAGGGCTCCTTTTTTTTTACATGAGGGTCTATTTTAGCAATACATTTAAATATTGCTCTGCAGTAGCATTCCCCCTCCCTCACAAGCAAGCAAATTGAATTTGTCAAGGGTTGCTTGCAGCTTTGGGGGAAAGGAGAATCACATGCAGCAGCCAACCTACTGCAGTGTCTCTGAGAAATTGATCTTGTTCTGCTGTGTCAGACTAAGACTTTGATGATAATGACATTTTCAGCTGCAGACAAAATCCTTTTTAATTTATTTGAAGGAGAAGAGGCTGAAATGGTTTTCTATTCCAGGATGTGCTTTACAGCTTGACTTACTTTTCAGGACTAACTCTCAGTTCAGGGGTAGGTGGGGAGTTCCTCCTGACATGACCCTGAAATAAAAGGAAGCATTCCAAGGAGTCTGGGTTTTTAAATTATTCATTGAATGCTTTTCCTTAAAGATTACATCCTTGAGTCTCTTGCATGAGAACCAAACTAGGGGGGGTAACAGAAATGTTGTAGAATGAACTGACAAACTTTAGGAAACCATGAGATACTGATCAGGCATAAGGGAATAGAACCCATTTAAAACCTGCAAATTATTTTAATTTCTCCTGTGCCTCTCCTATATTTGTGATATCATAATGTCCAGTTTCATGACAGCCTAACCATAAAATTTTTCTTTTCCCTACTGATTTTTTGCATGTTTTTAAATTATTTTTATACAGGCAGCTGTATGCTGTCTTAGTAGAGGATTTCCAGAATGCCCTAAGGTCCAATGTCATCTCCGGATCCTGTTTCAAAGTATCAGCTAATTTTTCCTGCACATTGAAAAGTGCTTCAATTTCTAAAATTACTGGTATGCCACCTCAATCAGTTGAGAATAGGAACTTTCTTCAGAGTAATCATTGAAAGAACTTGATGATTAATCTTGCAAAAAGTTTTTGTCAGTTTCCTGAAAACCTGGGAGTTTTGAGAGGATTTTCTAGACAGCTCTTCCTGTGCAATTATTATTTTCAAGGTTTAAAAGTGACATTAAAAAGGTTTTATGTGCTTAAATTTGTCTTTTTAAATCCTTTCTTCTGACATCAGCATTTCAGCTCTGCACATGCAATTTGTCCATGGACGACTGGTGAGAAGTAGTTTAAAGACATTTTCCACACAGATTTACCCAAAAAAAAAAAAGAAAAAAAGAAAGGAAAAAAAAAAGTACCAGAGGAACAACAAATATACAAGTGTTGTGCAAGGAATAAAAAGCAATTCTGTAATGATTCATTGCAGCTCTTTTCTCCAGGAGAACCTGGGGCTTCTGTAGGAACAGCTATCACTGAGGCACTTTGCTTCTTTAGTTCACCTTGTCTGAAGGCAAAGGACAGCTTGTACAGTCAGCTTCCTCCCTGTTATATTTGCACTTTTAACATAGCCAGATAAGTACAAAAAATGCTTCCACCTAAGCACCACATCATCAAGGCCGTGACTGAAGCCTGTGTGGTATCAATATCCTTTTCGTTCCTCAAGTATCTATTCAGTCCATCCAGAGTTACTGGTGGGGATCAGACATGTCAAAACAAACTGCCTTGTCTCGCACTGTGGCCCACTTTCAGTGGCGACTTGTCCAGGGCAAAGTACAAGGTGCCTCAAAAGCAATAAAGTATATTCTGCATCAACAAACTTGTAGTCTATGCACACTAGCTGCTTAGCTATAATTTAGATATTTTTGCTCATCATTTGAGGAACAAGTCACGCAGATAAATGGAAACTTTCTCACTGAAGGCAAGGCTATGATCGAGTAACCAAATTTTGATTATTTGAAATTTCTCTGAAAAAACTGTATGGATTTTGTTCCTTGTTCAGAGATAAGGCTTGCAAGTCTATCCTGGCATTTTGAGGTTATTTATGATTGGAATGAAAGTAATGAATACACACACAGAGGTTGGTTTAATGTATTTATGCAAACAACAGTGCCATAAAAATATAATTTCATGTTTAAACCTTATATTTTCATAGAAACAGAATTTTACTTTGTGTCTTTGCATGCATGCATCTATGCAGATATAGATATGTGGCAAAAAATAGATACAAATATAGATATAAGCTAGATATAGACACAGATACAGATATATTGTCTTAAAGAAAAAAAACCCACATACAAAGGACTAGTTTGTTCGCTGGTTGAAACCAGTGCCTCTCTTTTCTAAGACACAAATAGGCATCATCCCTAGAAAGAATCACGAGAGAAGCATGTAAGAAATTTTGAAAATAAGAATTTCAAATGGATGGCTAGCTCATTGTTAATGTTTATCTATGGCAATTTTCCCTCTAAAGGGAAAAATTGTAAGTAATTTCATATTCATTCCAGAGGGACAAGGCTCATAATAAGAAATTGCTTTTCAGATGAAAAAAAAAAAACCCCAAAACCCAGCAGCAACAACAACAAAACAAAAACAACCAATCAACCAACAAAAACAAAACCAAAAAAATCAAACACAAAACTGAAAAACCCCCACCACCCACACACAACAAAAAAATCCTACAACTTGGAGTAAGGTGTAAAGTACCCAAAAGCACTGAAAAGAAACGTCACTGACCATCAGAGATCACTTCTACTGCAACGATGTTGATATATTCCCTAACACTAATAAGATTCCCCTGCATATAAGTTTTAGTAACCCCTACTTGAAAAATATTCAACATACTTGCTCCACTTTGACTTGTGTACTTTAAGCTCATAAGGTCACTGCAACCCTCTTATCAGCCAACAGCAGAGCTGCAGCAGTAATAGGAGATGTCATCTTAGATTAATGCAAGTGAAAATTGCCTGCAATTTTTTATACTTCTGTCTCTTGTGTGCACTTTAAAGTTTCATTTTTATCTCAGAACATCCTTGGTCACACCACTCCTGATACTTCAGGAAAATATTTGAATGCACCATTAGTAATGATTATGATCTTCAGTAATAATTATTTCTCTAGAATTTGCACGAAATGAAAGGAGAATGCATCCCAGGAACTACATGTGGATCAGTGTAAATGTATAGGCTTCTGCTTAAATTTACTCTAAAAATACACTTACTTATATTTCAATTTGACTTTTTATCTTAGTCATTGACCCCCTTGTCAAAGTATCAGCCAAAAATATGGATTTCTCCTACTCTAACAGAAGAGCAATCAGAACTTTTTTGATAGCGTGATCATTCATAGAGAAGATAATTTTGAATTATGCATGGTGCTGGTATATTTTTTTATTGCAACATGAATGTCATATCTTTGCATTGTTAGCAGTTTGTATTGCAGTGTCAGAAAAAAAAACCTAAGATTTTTTTCCAGCTTTATTAGACACATGGACTGCAAGAAGCCCAGTATATAGAAATTATGTATGGACACATAGAGATAAAGTAAATATGTTGTAATTAATTTAGCACAATCATTTTTGGGAAAAAAAAAAGAGATGTAGGAAGTATAGGAAAGTATAAAAATTGTGCTTCTTTTTTTATCAATATTTTAAAACAAATTATCTCTCTAGAATGGATTTTTTCATCTTCAATACTATGAATCTAATTAAAATGAAGAGGTCTTTCTGAAGTTCAAAAAATGCTAATGTTTCCCCTCTGTCTTTTGTAAATAAAAAAGTTAAAGTGAAAAATCTTTAACACGGAAAAAAACCCCGCATTAAAATCTACATTATGACCTTGACTTAACTCAAGTTTGAGGAGGCACTATTCTTCTCTGATTAAAATCTTTTTTCAGTATAAAAGGATCATTATTTCCAAAAAGTTAACATTTTTTGTATTTTTAAGGGTGAAATGTAAAATAAAATATGCTCAGAAACATGCCTGAGACATACATGTTTCAGACCAAAAAGTGTGCACACAACCAACAAAAGTGTAATCACAACCAACACTTTTGTCCATGTCACATCTCGTTAAAAGAAACTTTGTGTACAACTGTGGAGGACAGCTGTATCAAGCCTAACACATTCTGAAGGCAACACAGTTGGAGGCAATTACAATTTAGCATGGAATCTTCTATTAGATTGCATATATTATTCATATTTTTAGCATATTTCTTATATGGAAAGCAAAACCTGTAAAAAAGAGATAGACAATGTGAGGAATACCATAGTAAGCAGTTCAAATTGTTTCCTGCAATCACAGTGTCATAGAAATGCTAGATTTTATTCAAATTACATACATATAGATATATTTAAAGAAGATATTTTTGCAATTTTAAAGAAAAATTATCTATAAGTAGAAAAAAGAGAGACAAGAAATACAGAGCCTCCAGTTTGTGTAAAGAAAGAAGGTGAGTCGGTATCTCTAAATAGAAAAATGATTAAGGAATATATTTTAATGTTCATAAAGTCATATCTAAATACTTTGAAATTTATTTGGATTATGCATTTATTGTACATATAATCCAAAAATTATAAGCTTATCCCTTCATCAAGAAATTAACTGACAAGGAAAGATCTGGGTAGATCCCCATCAAAGTTCTGGTTTACACAAAATTCTGGCACATTTGAAACTGTTGCAAACTTCCCTATAGAAGAGTAACAATAATACTAAGCATTTGCTAGCACCAAAAAAAAAAAAAGTGTAGTCTCCAGTAAAATCCAGAATCTATTAAAAGAAATTCCAGAAAAAGAAGTTCAAGATATATGCTGAGTTTGATGTTTCTGGACAACATATGTGAAATTTTCTATAGAATCCAGAACAAATTAAAGTAGATCCACCCCCAAGCATCCGATCAGAGATGGCAAAAAGTCCTCCCAGACATTGCAGGAGAATAGTTTACTGAGAAGATTGCAGCATATAATTAAGAAAAATGAGGGGTTTTTCCATGCTATTACTTTAAATTTTGGTAAGAGCAAAATAGGAGACAGTGAAGAGACCACTTGAACTGGCTGGATTTATACCCAAATCATAATATGGGTGTAAATGGAATAATAAATAAAAGGCATCTCAGTTTAATACAGAAATGTTTTACCCATAAACAAAAAGAAAGATTTAAAATCTAAATCCTTAAACAAAACAGGCCATAATATAAATCCTGTCTCAAATTACAATAATATTAACAAAGGCTTGAATTCTTCTGGTTTTGGTTGAGATAGAGTTGATTTTATTCATAGTAGTTCCTATGGTGTTCTTTTGGATTTGTGACAAAAACAGTGGTAAAAACCTGGGAATGTTTTAGCTATTTCTGAACAGTGCTTACAGAGTAGCAAGGGTTTTCTTCCTTCCCCACACTGCTGCACCAGCAAGGACTATGTGAGATACACAAGAGGCTGAACAGGGACACAGCCAGGACAGCTGACCTCAACTGACCAAAGGGATGTGCCAGGACATATGATGTGGTGCCAAGAAATAAAAGCTGGGGGAAGAAGGAGGAGGAAGGAAGGTCACTTGGAGTGATGGTATTTATCTTTCCAAGTTATCGTTTCGCATGATGAGGCTCTGCTTTCCTGGAGATGGCTGAACACCTCTCTGGTTACTATCCTTCCCAGCATTTTAGAAAAACAAGACTCCACAGAAAGGTATTAGAGAAACATTAAGAGTGATTGTTAGCATCTAAAAAAAAATTCTGATAAAAAAGAATCTATAAAATGCTCTAAATATGGCAGTGTCTGGTTTAAGTGGAATGGGGAAAGTCTGTGAAGACCATTTAAAGTAAGAGGAGGCCACGGACAATACATTTGTTTAAGAAAAACTCAAACGCCTCTAGCTTAAGTTCATCTTCTGCATGTGAGAAAGAGAGACAGCATTTAACTTCCAAATTATCATCAATTTCCTAAAATCATACACAAATTATATTCTCCATTATAATTGTACTTTTACATATTTTCCTGAATGGAACAGACTAAGTAAAGAATCTGCCAGTATGCTCTGAGTATGGCAAAGGAAACTGTGTAAGCAGAGGTATTACTGGACAACAAAGAACCAACAGAGAGACCTTTTAAAATTACCCTAATATTAAGAACAAGCTATTTTCTCTTGATTGTAATTTGCACCTTCTCAGACACAAAGCTAATCACCAGCTAATTGCTAATCCATAAAATCACACATCATTAGTTCCAGTATTCATGGAACTGCTTAGTTAAAAAATGTAAAGTTACTTCTAGCAAGAAATAAAGATGCATTACTGTAAAATAATGTTCATATTGTTTATTTCACTATCCTTTTTTATTAAACACTTATAATTTTCCAGTTAGTCAAAAAACACATAGAAAGTTTATTTTTCAGCATAGATGAATCACAGAATTCTACCTATTTTGCAATAGATGTGTGTTTATAAAAGCATATTCTGTTAAACTAAAAGTTTTAAAATACGTTTTGTTTTGAGAGGGCAATTTTTGGCTTGTCTATGTGAAACATACAGGAAATTTTAGAAGATGTGTAACTATGTCACCTTTGCTGTTTTTTCCTGTTTGCCTTTTACTTGTGTTCTGCTTATTATTAGCCCTGTTATTAGTGAGTGAGCTCTTGTATAGTAATGAATCTACCAGACCTTTTTTGTGTGTACATTTTTTCAGTGCATTATGCTTTCCAAAGACTTAGCAGGTTTGCATATCAAAGCTTTTCCTTGCAGACCCCGAAGGGACTCATTTCTCCATAGTAACACTAGACCCTACAGTATAATGCTTGATTTATTTTTCTATCAACTATTGTTCTATACCTACATAGTCTTTTCTATTTGTTACTGTCTGGAGGATACAGCACTGACCCTGCCTGCTCAGTGTGCAGGGACTCATGCCTGCAAGCACTAAGGTTTTATAAGACTTATCCGTGTGCCTTTACTTGTCATATGAGCAGCTTCATTTGCAGAAATACATTCTGACTGAGTAAGCCTGAGGTAGACAATGGTTAATTCTCCATTACAAAATCTTCCAGGAAGAAGAGAGAGATTCAGCTGCAGGGCATCCATCCTGTCAGCACCCTATTATCCTAACACACCGTTTACTCTGTTACTGGTTTTAAGCTGGCCTTATTCAGTCTGATTATCATGTTAGAGCCTTGTCCTGGATCACTGTACACAGCGTATTTTTATTCAGCTGCTATTCTGAGACTCCAGACTTTCTTGTACCTCCTTATTGTACCTTCATCACCTATGAAAAAATGGAGTTCAGAAGATTTCCAATGCTTGAATTAGATGTTAGAAAGTCAAACTGTGAGCTGGTTTTATACTAGGAAGGAAAACAAGTTAACCAAGGAGAAGTGGCTATTAATAATAATAATTTAAAAAAATATAGTTTATCAATTTTTCTCTCCCATAACTGATAGAATGGATCCATGCTTTGCATTGATATGCAGGACAGTCTCAAATAACAGATATCTGTGCGATAGATCACAAAGATCACACATTTTCCATTTTCCTCACCATGCTTCTAATCCCCCAAGGCTTCTGGCACCATACTCTAACCTTAGCACACCAAATAAAGTGATCACAGGCTACAGAATCAATATCCAGCCCACAGAAATAAGGAGAGATTAAGGTCATTAACAACCTATAATTTATTAAACATGCCCCCAATTTTATGCAATTTTGTCTAAGGGTTTCATAGAATACCTCTGAAAGAAATCTATTTTTCAAAACAGGTAAGGATTCTGACTGCATCCAGTTGAAGATGAGGGTGTTTGCAAAGTTTTGCAAAATATAGCTGAGGTTTCAAAAGAAGAAACAGCAGAAGAAATACACCAAATAGAAAGTAAATAAAAGTTTGGAACATTACAGTGATCTGAAAATTTCAAATTTGAATTTCTAATTCTGTTTTTTGTGTTCAGTAACTTCATTTGGTGTTCAAGTTTATTCTTAAATTCATAGAAATATAATTGTCTTGAGTCTGTTGTCCTATTTTTTTCCATCTTTAAAACAATGTAAAAAAACATGCTAATGTCCTGATAGAGAACGTATTTTCAAATCACATTTTGTCTTTAAAATTATAGGATATTGAAGGCTATTTAAACCAGTCAACAGAATGAAAAAAAATGGTTTGAGAGAGTAAACCTTATGTCATTCTAGCTACATCTATTAATCAACTATTGAGGAGAAACTGTTCACCTGGTTAAGATATATAGATCTGACCTCTTGCTTCTTCAAAGTTATAAAAGAAAGTATAAAGAAAAGAAATATTTGAATATTTTTTGAATATTTTAAATTTTTTTGAAATAACATTCTGAATTGACTTTTTTGATTATTGTGTGACTAGTGCCACTTTACATTCCTGTAAAAAATATCAATAATAAACTTTACACTGTTACCCAAGTCTAGTTCATCAATGTTCTTATGCCATCAAGGGTTAAGGGCTATGTTTCACTGTTTGAAGAAGGCACTGAGAATAGCTTCATAAAGAGTTTGCACGATTAGATCTTTGCAACCAGCAGACCTGTAAATTAGCACTGCAAACAGGCTTTGTGCAGAGAGCGTCATTCTGTAGAGCAGGTATGACCCTCAATGCACAAGCATGCCCTGTGCATTATTGTGAAACTGAGTTTCCTAGAAGTTAACTTCTCTGTAGCCAACAGAAACAAAACCCTTCAAGTGTCCTTTTCTATTTTTTTCTCACTGCTTTTAAACTCAGCTGATCAATAATATCAAATGATGATTAGTGTCCAGTGACTAACAAATCCCACTATGTGATTCTACATATTTCAATGTGAAGTAGTGGAAGTATTTAAGTAGGCTAAAGTACAGAAGTAACAAAAGAAAGTAATCCTGCAATGAAAAATACAATGATGGTGAAGTGTTCTTGAGAGATAGAGTGGATTTGTGTTCATTTAAAATAAATAAATAAATAAATCCAGAAATTTATGCACTTGGATCATTCAGATTTAAGCAATTCTCTAGAGTGAGACCGTTCACTGAAGTGGGAGAACAGAACACTAATGGGTAAGCTGATCCTGCGAGTGAAAAAAAATTGATGCCAACATCACTGAAACACAGCTATGTTAATAATTCAGGTTCTTGTTTAGGGTTTTTCCATCAGGCACACAGTATATTTTTCTCACACCAACATAGTCATCATGTTTCGTTAGTCAAAGGTGAAGAATTGTTTCTCACAAGGAAAGGTCATTCCATGGAATTTCAGAAATAAAGTGAATCTATTCTCAAGAATAATGTTGGAGTCTTATACAAAAGAGAGACAGGAATGCGTTTTTTCATTTGTAGCTTCTGTATGTCAGAAAGATTTAAATTGAATAATGAAAAAATAATACAGAATAAGGTTGAGTTAAAATTGAGGAAAATAGGTCATGATTATAAGAAAAACCATCTACATTGTAAAAAGTGTTTGATGCAACTGAGTTTGGCTTTTTCTTTAGAAGTGCAGTTATGATTTAAAATCTGTGTTTTGTCATTAAAGTACAAATAAAAACGTAAGTCAATTCTGTTGGAACTCCATGTTTATTGACGTGGGTATCCTATGTGTAAGCTACAGTCTGGTTTGTCTTCATGGACCATTCAAATTAGCAATACACTTTCTCAACAGGGAGGACAAACCTTGAAAGTAGTTACAGAAGTAAGTGATCCTGATAATTCATACTCAAGAGATTTTTACTATCTTCCAATGTTTTAATAATAGAACTATTAATCCATAAAATTATCATTTTTTAATTGCATCTCTCTACCTATAATATTCAGGGACATCATAAATTTCCATCTTTTGTTGTATCTAAATCTTAGTATTAGCTTTAATGAAGTAACTGAGTATTCACTTCTGCCTTTATATTATCAAGAGTATTCAGATCTGTATTGCAGAAAACATTATTAGAGCCCTGCAGCTGTGGCTTATGATAGGGCAAAATATTTAGTCTGGATGTTTGTTTTACATTTTATTGTCAAGATTTATCCAACAGCTATCTGTAAACGTTACTATTAGGGTGTCTAGCTGGTGAAAATTCAAACAAACTAAGAAAAAAACAATGACCACGCAGTGACCAGAGAAACAATGACAAAGTGGGGAACCCAGTTAACCAAAATCAACTGCTTCTAAGACCATCCAAGTTGAATGATAAGGTCACTGTCTTTATTCCAAAACCCGTTAAGATGATTCACTAGAAGAAGCTGCCTCCAGACTGCCATTCAAATCACTACTGAGAAAATGCAGCACTTACTGTGATGCATCAGGGGGGAGGTTATGATATTGGAATACTTGGGATTGTAAAGGATTTTTCATGGGTTTTCCAGGGAAAGTGTTAGATGATGGGAAAGGCCAGGACAGGTCAGGGAAGGAAAAGTTTGGAAAAATGGAGAGAGAGGAATAAAAGCAGCCAGTCCCTTTTAAGCTTGTGTCTGATCAGTACACTGAGCTGCCTGAGCCCTACATGGTTTGTCCTATCTTCTTACTGAACTTTATTTCTATCTTTATTTCTGTGTGAATACGCTCATTATTCTGTATGTGCATGTGTGGGGAGGAATTCAGGTGAGGTGAGCCACTATTGAATATGAAGCACAAATTTCAGAAAATCATTCAGGACTGCTTTGGGATAAGACTAGTTGGCTTCTATCAAAATCACCTCAGGGACCATTCTAACATCTTTACAATGTGGACAAATAAGTTCTAATGCCTGGGAATGTTCGTAGCATCATTTAATTTCTGAAATACTCTAAGTCTCATTGATTTCATAGAGTGTTATGTACAACTGTTTTACCTTATGGCTGCTTTTCATTATGTTTTGTAGCTCATGTTACTTTTAAAATTTTGATTATTTCTTTTTGCTCCTTTATTTTTTTATCAGACAATTTAGTTTTTATATATTCAAAATACAAACCTTTTATTTCTTGAAAATCTAAAAGCCAAAATAGAATTAATAATAGTTAAACATAGGTCAACTTTTTAAAAGGAGACCCTCATTTGCAAGAATACAGACCAGATCCATTGTCAAGAGATAGGCTTCTGAAGCAATAATTTCTGTATTTAAAAATTTTCTAAAAATAAAACATTCTTTTTAGTAAATCTTTCATAGGTATTTATATCAATTTAATACACAGATGTGAAAAAATTAAATACCCTTTAAATATCCTTTTAAACCCTAAAAAATTTAAATGCCCTTTTAAAATTAAGTACCTATCCTTCTATTTGTGACTAAGACTGTTTCAATAGTGCTTATGAGAAGAGAGCCAAGTATTTTTAGTAATATTCAGAGGATGACACAGGGAACCTTAAATAGTTACCTGCCTTGAAACGGTGATCTTTAAAAACACTTCAGCTGAATCATAATATTGCTATTCAAATACATTTTGTCAATGAACTGTGTGTTTGAATGAGATTTTCCCTCACGTTTCACCGTTGGAGCACCCACCAAGTGTTCAGAACAACTGAACTGTTTTTTAAGATTGGACAAGTACTTATTCTTTGTCAAAATGACCAAAGGATTAACCCACCTTTACCCAAAGAGTAAAAACTAGATATGTCTCCCACATAATACCACTCTATTCACAAAAAAAAGGGTATCCCAGATGAGGGAATTCCATGCATTCTTTTGAAACTAGCCTCTTATGCAGGCAAGAAAGCAAATGTGTAAGGAAACCCTCATGATCATTCATGTGCAGCATAAGGTTCTGGAAGTTTCTTGACTACTAATTGACAGCAGCTAGAGACTGTACCATTGAAATCATCCTATAATGTTTCTGTTCCATACACTTTCCCCACAGCATTAGTTCCCGCCTACTGTCAGAGGGTGATGAACAGTGGATTAGTTGATGCGACCCAATGTATAGTCATTTTTAAGTTGTTTATGTGAGAGAAGAGAAAGTTGTAGTTCCTACCACTGTTCCCTGGGTATCTTCTGTTTATATCCAATGCCACCCTCACAGTAAAATGTGCAACTGTTTCCTGAGACTAGAGTAGTTCAAGCCAGACACCTAGAGACATCCGTATCTTAAACCATGCACAGTTGATTTTAGATACTGATGCCTTGAGTGGCTACCTAGAAACAGAGACTAGACAGGAGTAAGGGAATAAAGGTAGGTATTTATTTGAAAGCCCTTCAAAGGTACACCCTGGGGAGCCAGAGGCTGCTTCCAAAATGGACCCCAAGATGGACGACAAGTCACAAGTTCTTCACACTTTTATAGGTTTGGTCCATTTGCATATCAGCATAAATTCACCAATTAGAACTTTAGCTAATGATGTAATTTCTTCAATTTCTCCACCCCTCTAGGGGCTTCTAGTTTACACTTTTTTTGGGCCTAAGACAATCTGAGCATCCTTGAGTAGCAAGCTCACAGAAGATTTGTTGTGTCTATCTGGCCTAAGAGAGCAGCTAATGAGCTACAAGAAACTTCAGAGTTACACACTAGGCGATACAGAATTTGAAAAGTATAGAAGTTAAAACCTAAGGCATCAATACCTTCTGGAATTAGTTAGAGATTCAGAAAAGAGGAATCAAATCACTACATGAAATCACCCCCACCCTTGTGGTATTCTGATCCATAGTTTTAGCTAAAGTTTTAATTTTATTATCCTTACAAATATTTTAGCTCAAACTTTTACACAATTCTGGGAAAAAAATTCAGTTCCCTGTGAGAGAAAATAAGGCGTAGACTGTTCTATTGACAGAGTGGAAAAAAGACATTTAAAATACTGGATTCATAGTTGAACATAGCACAGAAGTACATTACAGTACTAGTTTGGGTGAACTGAATATACTTGTCTCAGACAAAGTCTGCCTGAAAGTATACATGAGCATTTTGGTGCAATTTGCATACAAGCGATAGAGATGAGAAGCTGGCCTTCATAGGCCTTGAGAAACATTCTGTCTTTAGACACATCCAGTAAATCTTACATCAAATATCTTACTGTGGGTGCAAGGACATACAAAAGGCAAGAGCTTATTATTAATCTAATTTGAACAGTAATTACCTAATTCAAACAAAACAATTATTGTTAGTGGTGGAGTTACAGAAGGGTAAATTCTCTAATTATTACAGAAAAGCATGGTTAATAACAGAGCTAAGACTGCTGTACTAAACATTCTGGTATGCATCCCTTTTCTTTGGCATTATATTCACTCTTTTAGGCCTTCTCTTAAGGTTCAAAACTACTTTCTCCCTCAAACAGAAGATCGGGGGGTTTCTACTGAGCTATCAGTGTTGTGATTTCTTTGCCATAAGGAGTATCTCTAGATAGTCAGGACGGTGAAAAAGATAAAAAAAAAAAGAGAGAAAAGAAAAAAAGTGTGTGGCAGTTCAGCTAGCCACAAACCACATATACCACTACTTTTTCAGTTGTCCTGGCACAGACATTGGGATGCTGATTGGAAACCTACCATCTCCTTATTTGAAAAAAACTGTTACTAGTTATCTGAGGTCCCAGAGACATATAGGCTGGAAGGGTGAATAGAACACCAAAGAAAAATGATTGATTTAATTTTTGTAATAATAATAATTTTGATTACATTTTTAATGCTGTCTTTATTAATTTGAGTGTTAACATTACTGTAACTAGTCTAGTAAAAACTGTTATATATATTAAGTACAGGTATACAACCATTTCTTCTAATCCAAACACAAACCTGTATTACATAAGGGGCTGGTGTCTATTTACTCAATGACTGCACATGCTTGCTAGACCTCTACTCCTTTTTGAGACAATTCAGAGGAACGTCCAAACTTAAACGTATTCTTAGAAGGCAGGTTACAGCCATTCTNATTTAAACGTACCCTCTTAGAAGGCAGGTTACAGCCATTCTTCCCCCACCAGGTTCAGGAAAGAATTTTCCTCAGAGGAAAGTGAAGGAAAAACTATTTATTTAACAAACACACAGGAAAAGAATAAAAATGCTAAATAATAAAACCTCTTGCTGTGAAGAGAAACCTGGGAAGATTTTTAAGTCCTTCTGTGGGTGTGGTCTCTCTCCTCCTCTTCAGAGCTGGGTCAGCTTGGGCCCACCTCCAGGCCTCAGTGGAAAGTTCTCCCAGATGATGTTTTGGTGTTGTTGTACAGTTCCAGAAGAAAAGAAGAAGAAGCCAAAGTCTCAGGTAAAAAAGGTTTAATTCTCCGTCTCTCTCCGGAGAAATGGTGCCGAAAGCTGGCTGAAAAGCAA
>VZRQ01005214.1:0-15084 GCA_013397975.1 Machaerirhynchus nigripectus | reverse complement strand
GACTCTAACCCCTTGGTACCTTTGTGGGGATCTTAATCCCTGTTTTCTTTTGGAGCCTTTAACCCCTTTTCTTTTGGGGCCTCTAACCCCTTTGTATCAATTCAGGAACTCTTCCTGTGATACTGCGCCCAGCATATGTCGTCACATACGTCTTATGGGAGCTTTTTAACCAAACAAACCAAGAACGTTTTAAATCAAGTTGCAAATACCTTGAATTTTTGCAGTCGGTCGGTCCTTGTCTGCCCCCGCAGAGAGCCAGTGAAGCGCGGAGTCCCTCCGAGAAAATCCCGGGGCGCGCCAAGGGAGTCCCCAGCTCCAGCGGATCCTGCAGCCAGGCAGAGAAGTCCTGCCGCGCTAGGTCGCCAAAACTGATGCCCGAAAGATAGGCTGGAAATAAATCCCCATAGACCGATGTCTATAGAGCAGGTATTTGTTTATTGCAGCGCTGGTGGTGAGGGGGATCTCTCCTCCTAACTCACCCACCTCTGTCAAGTGCTGTGGTACATTTAAACAGTAAATTATGCCAAATGTTGCATATGTCATTACAGCATCATCACATACGCGCCGGAACTAATTTACATAACATGATCTCATGGTTATTAGATAATTCTTTGCACTGCGCATGCACTCCCCCAATTCGGGGGTCTTCGGGGGTCTTTGATGAAGGCTTCTAAAGTCTTCTTCACACTTGAACTTTTCAACTTTGTCTTCGAGGCATGCGCAGTTGTGATGGCCTTCAGTCTATCTGGTTTTAACCGGCCTAAAGTCTTGGTTTTGTGGATAATTGGCTTGGCTTGCCAATTTCTCATTAGTACTACACTTACTTATCTCTAAAACACACCTGGTAAGTTTTTATCTCTTTTCTTTTTCTCTATTCTGCGTACAAGCAACTAGTTAACTATATACTAGCCACTACATTGTATAAGAAGTTATTCATATTAGATTATAGGGATATTAAAAGTTATGATTCAGGTTATAAGCATCAGGTTATAGGTATAGAAATTATGATTTAGGTTATAAGCACAAGGTTATAGGTATGAGGTTATATTAATATTCTTCAAGTTATATTGATAAAAGTAATGATTTGGGTTATATTAATATTAAGGTTACATAGATATCTTATATCTCAAGCTGTGTAAGCACCTTGTTGTTGTGACCTGAGTTACACAGACATCATCATCTTCCCTACAAGTTACAGCATGAGTGAGCTCCCAGCTCTAGTTCTGTTTTTTTGTTTTGTTTTATGTTTTGTTTGGTTGTTGTTTGTTGGGGTTGGGGGGGTTGTTTGGGTTTTTTTGTTGTTGTTTTTTTCTTGGAGGAACTTTCAGCAAAACAGTGGCTACTAGGAAATGAGTCTTGAACTGGTTTGATTTCTGGGCATAGCATATGGTCCAAGTACAGATTAACTATAAAAGAAGTGTAACTCTTGGGCTTCTGCTAAATTTTTAAGTACAAAATAAAATGTTTGTCTTGAAATAATTATATTCTGAGTAGTTTAAGCCTTCAGAGTTATGCTCAGGCTGTGCATTTGGGTCATTCACTATAAATAAGAAGTTGACAGAGTCTGATCAAGCAGGCATTTACTGGTGAGAAGAGACACTTCGAATATTTAGGGTATTATGTACAACTGGGAAAATTGTGCCCCTAGGTTTCTGTCACTAGATATTTAATATACATAATAGTAGACCTAAACCCTTTTTTCTCTGTGTCTATCCATAATTGCCTAATCTTTATTAAAGTGGTTATTTAATCTTATCCTGAACATATGTTTGCATTAGGCACTGAAATGCAAGTTGTTAACGGGTTCAGTTGTGTGATTAGCTCATAACATCGGTCATTGTGATTTTCCTGTTGAAAGGCAGAACTTGATAAGTTCTCCCTGATAAGATCTCCCCTTCTTTTCTCACCTTCCTTCCGGCATAAGAGAGGGACATGAACTGAGTGGCACACTACAGCTGTACAGAACAGTTCTGGCACCAGTTTTTGTTTTAAAAAAAGCTCCCAAGGATCTATTTCTGTCATATTCACCATACAGTGTGTTCATTTATGTCCTAATTAAGACTTTCATAAAAACTATTTCTTTACATATATTATATTGAAAGCAAAATTGTGTGCAACTTATGATTAGGAAAAATGGTGAGATTTGAGGATAATACCACAGACTGTGATTGGTTTCTGTGCTGGAACAGCATCCCTCCATGTATGAATATTGTCTGAACCTTGCCTGAGAGAAGCCTGAGGACCTGATGGAGTCCTGCAGGCTTGGAGCTCAGCTGGAGATACAGAGATGCTTTCCAATGTGATCATGTAGATCAGCTGTTCCATTAAATACTACTGGTTTTTTAAGTTTGGTTATGCTTCAGGAACAGGGTATTTTCTTTAGATGGTAACTGATTTGGTGTTGTTTTAAACTTGAAGAAGCTGCAGTCTGTTTTCTTACATTTGGGAATATGTCTTGCAGTGGCTTTGAGTGTGAATTCAGATGTGATAGTAGCAACTACATAAGTTGTATCTATACAGTGAAAAAAATACTAAATTTTTTTTGCAGTCTCTGAGGAGTAGCTACTAGGCAAATAACCAGAAAAACAATTAAAAAACCAGATAAAAAAAAATATTAAAAAAACCAATAAAATAACCAGATAAACAAAATCCTGGAAGGGAAAGGGGGCTTAAATATAGACTTTAAAAGGGTCACAAATACATACTTCAAGGAAGGTAAACAACATATATGAAGGACTATGTCTTATCTCTTACCCTGAAAATTGATTGCAAGAATCTCCCTGAAGAGCAATAGAAACTGTATTTCCCCCCTGTCCCCCCCCTTGAATCATGCAGCAATTCATAAGGGAATTGTGGAGTGGCTTTTGGGTGTTTTGAGGCAACGCGTGAATTTTCCTCCCACAGGTGGGGATCTGCTAGTACTCTGCTGGAGTTTGTTGCCAAGAGTCAGACTGGAAGGTATTGATCCCACATACTGTCCCAGTTCATGGTGGGAATGATTTTAAGAGTAAAACAGACCAATCTAGGAGAAAAGGTTTAGTTGACCTCAGAAGAAAATATTCCTGTGAGGAAATGCAGCTCAGTGCTTCTCCTCCCCACCCCTGTGCTGTCTACACCAGGCAAAGAGAGGAGGCTGCTGCAGCGGTACCTGAAGTACCAGGCAATTTCCTGAATTGTAGGTGGGGAGAGATGTTCATGGTGCTGCTCACGGGGGCTCTGGGAAATGCGGGCCAGCAGGGCACAAGGAGTGGGTGTGCTTGACACCACACTGCGGGTATGTAGGCACTGAATTTATTTATGGCCCATGTAACCCTGTTCTGACTAGCACCACTCTGACTGGCATTTTTAATGACTTCACAGATTAAACTATTAAAATTAAACTGGATATAGATGTCGACTTAGAAATCCTCTCCCTGAGTCAGGATTAAGGTAGATGGGTTAAATCACTGATATCTAGAAGGTGCCAGTTGTGTGAAGAAATAGAAAAATTCCCTCTCCATGCTTGGCAAATCTACTACAACACACAGGAATCAATTTTGGGTTTTTTTGAACTGAAACAGAAAATACAGCAATACAAATCAATATATTCCTAGTTTCATTGCAACTGTCTATGATATTAAATACAGATAAGAGTCCAGGAATATGTTACTGCTAAACAATGTGAGCCCTTAGACACTTAAAGGAGTGCAAAGTTGCAAAAATAAAAAAGAATTAATCAGTTTCCTAGTTCTGCTTGGAGATCCCTGAAGAGATTAAAGGATAGGAGACTTTGCATTAAAAATGGGATCTAGGGCTCGATTATGTGTTTTCCTCCTTTGTTTTAGTGTATGAGGTACATTGGTTGGAGTTCATTACATGTTAAGGACCTTACAACCAGCCTGTCACTATTCCAACTAACCCTGACTCCCTTTTGGCTGTCTGGCATTTAGGGATTGTTACTGATCAGAGATGCCATCTTTTATTTGTTCTTGTATTTAAAGTTTGCATATTTATTCATTTTTATTGCTTTTGCAGACATTCATTTAGAACCAGTCTGCTTCATTTGATGATTCAATGGGAGCAGGGTTTGGGGGATATTTTTCCCCCTCCTTTTTAAGCATTACTTGTTTGCTACAATTCAGGGTTATGGTTTCTGTCTTGGAAATGCCCTAAATATAGAACTGACTTATTTTTACATTTTAGCTTTATTATTCCACCTCTTAAGGTACATTCAGTGTCCTATTGGGAGTCCTGAAAATTTTCTTAAGTTATCATCATGAAAATAATTGCCAGGCTACTAATCATTTCCTACTGTGGGGAAGCTGACAGTGGAAAGAAGGCAAGAGGAAAGAGCTTCTCTGTTTTGAAATGGATGAAAGAGAAAAAAATGACCCTACACTACCAACGTTATTTTCTTTCTGAAGAAACTGATTTTTTTTTCTCCCTTAGGCCTCCAATAAGTGTGGTATTAAATGAACAGTGTAATAAGAAAAGGACGAAGCATTGCTACTGAATCAAACATTGTAAAATCAGTTTGCTCAGTTTTCTCTCCATGTTGCATTTCCATTGTCTTCTTCATAAGGAACAGTAAACATTTTTGTTGTTGCTTTAATATGCCTTTTTTGTTGTTGTTTTGCATCATATGTTCTGCAGGAAGTATCTCAGCTTTTCTCTGAAGCTTTTGGCATTAAACACTGATCATCAAAGCAGTGTTGTGGAATTAGGATGTACTTCAGAGCTTTTAGTGTTTGGTCTTTTAGAAATGCAGAAATACCAACTGACATAAATTTAAAAGTTTTAGATTCCCTTTTGGCAAAGCTATCAACTTCTGACATTTCTAGTCACTTTTTTTTTTTTTTAACAGCTCAAAAAGAGATTGACCCTTTCTTTTTGCAGCTCTCTTGCTGGTGTTCTTACAACATTATTCTCATAGGAATCTAGGAAATTATAGTCTTGATTTGTGTAGTTCTATTTTATTCTAGATGACTCAGTGCATAAAAAGAAATGGCCACTGTTCCCAGGCAAATGAGTCAAAAGTCTGTACCATCCATCCTGTCTTCATGGTAGAAGGATCTATCAGTTATCAAAACAACTTAGATATGACCTATGGGGGTTTTTTTTGTTTTTTTTTTTTGCTAGTTAGGCACAGGTGAAAATCTACATTCCTGTCTTGTCACCTCCTAGAAAAATATTTATTTCCCTATTCATATACTCTTTCTCAGACAGCTATTTTCCCATGGGCACCATCCCCCCCTAACCCTTTGCTGAGTTTATCTCCAGTTTTTAACAAAAAAACTACAAAACAGGAGATTTCCTGGGGGAAAATAAAATCTATCTCTGCTTGATATATGATGCACAGTGGAAGAGAATGTTTGGATGTAAATCCTGTTCGGCATTTCTCTTACATTCTGGGATGATGATTTATCCACTGAGCTCCTCTTTTGTACACTGAGCTTTTCTTTTTATGCCTTCAACCCAAGTATTTCAATTGTCTGCTTTGTTAAGTGACTTCCCACACAATTACATCGACACAGTAGAGTCAGGAGTTAGCAGGGGTCAAAGGTTGATGCAGAGGGTTAGGGAGACATTTTTAACAATGGAGAAATCACAATCTATACCCTCACATGTGTACAGGAACAAAATTTCTCCTCATACACAGGAAGCCCCTTTCTGACAGTAGCTGTATTAAAAGTATGAAAAAAAAAAAACTGTGGGTTTTTTCTGTTTCACCCCTTGCTCCCAAAGTATTTTCTGCTGATATTTTTTTCTTGCTGAAAGTTTTCCAGGCATTCCCAATACCAGCTTTCCAAAAGAAAACTCATGTAGTGTATTAGGTTATCAGTCAGATGATGGATATTTCCACATGGACCAAATCGATTGTGTGTAAATAATACTGGATATATTATCTACTATGGGCAGCAGGAACACTTAGAAGTTTCTGTGGTGCTAATCTGTAAATGAGTGTTTGTCATGCTGAGGGGTAAATCCAGTGTCATTGCATGGATTATTTTACTGGTTTGAGGGCTGACTTTTTCTCCAGTGATCATTTTACCTGGATTATGAACCTGGCATGCTGCATCAGGATATTTGTGGAATGGACATAACTTAATAGGGTGTATAAGAGTTCTCTCATATAGGGAGGAGGGTGTGTACCAACCTCCCTCTGGTCTAACAGCCTCTGTTCACCAGGCAAAGTTCACGCTTGACCTAATGAACCTGGAAAATTATAATTGTGAACAACAATAATCAAACTCTTTAAAAAGAATTTGGACCTTGTTGTTGAAGTGCATTGGCTTTTGCATGAATAGGAACATTAAATACCCTAAAAGATTTGCAATGAGCTTCAAGAGAAACTTGCTGTCAGGACGGTTTTGTGGATATTCTTGTGCACAGTGATGCACGTCTGGACCATTGCTAATGCTGTAATTGAGTCAGCTAAAGTTTTCCTAGTTCGCTGAACCAAAGGACATAAGCCTAGCTTGCCTTCTGACAAATGCATTACAAGCTCATTTTTCTAGCTGAGACTGAACAGTATTTGTGTTTTCCTTGCTACTGTATTAATTAAGCAACGGTGATGCTGCTCAGGCTGCAGATCAAGTCCAGCAAACAGGAAAGAAAGTGAATCATAACTAGGCTGTTAACTCAAAGGAGAGTCATGAGAAGCTCTAAGCCTATTTTCTATTGGAGTTCTGGGCTTTGAAATTCATGTTGAATTAGAACAGGGCTGGACTCTAAACGATGGCCTGATTCAGGTAATTTTGATTCCTGCATAGAAAGTCCTAAATCAATTAATGCTAACGCAGGTAGACAGAACAGCTAGCTTGGATCATATTCCTACATTTTCAGATGTCACCAAAGGTGTGGTTAGAAAAGCTGTAGTTAGAAACGGAAGAAGTGCTTGGGCTGCAGTGACTTGGAAACTGCAAGTGCCCAAGATACTGCTCTTGACACGAACTACCTCCTTTATCCCAAATAACATCAGAAGGGGCTACGGGTACATGTACAACTCCGCGCTGAGCTAATTAGCTCCCATGTCAGTGGATTTGAATCAGATTGAAGGAGTGAAGGCACCGTCAGGTAACTATGGAAACCTTTCTTAAACTGGTGAGATTCATTAACTTCAGTGCTTTTACTAGTGGTGCCACTGACAGGAATGACACTGCTGGGATCATTTAATTTACCTTTGTAGGAGAACCTGTTTCGAGCAATTGTAAATAGTTATTAAAAGTTCCCTGTCTCCTACTTGTTTATAGTGTGCATAAGTAGAAAAAAAGGTTATGCTAAACTCCTATTTTTATATTGATTTCCACGGGTGACCCACATGCTGCTTTAATGGTTGTGTATGTGAACATAAATCTTCGAATTATCAGTTTTCACATAGTTCCACCTGAAATACTTTTTTAAAAAAATAAGTAGTTGGTAAGATACTAGTTATATTTGAGAGAATAGACTCCAAATTTGCTTGCTTTCTGATACTTTTATACACATAAATTTAATTCTGTCTTCTTGTTCTGCTGTCAGAATTGTTCTGAGTCCTGTTTTCTCCATGCTGGTTTTATGGGAGATTGAGGCGTTAGTTGTTACTGTACAGTAGCTAATTTTTCATTCAATCACATGGTCTTGGTGTGATAAAGAAAGAAATGGAAGGGGAGGATGGGCCCTAACACATTAAAAAAAATTAAGATAAAGGTTTGTTTTTTAATGTGACAATTGAAACTAATTAACCTTTAGACCATGTTTGAATCCAGTGAGATTTGATTTCAAAGTTTCTTTAAAGAAAGTGCTGTAACTAAAAAATGTGTTTTGTTAATTTAATGGTTTAATACATTTAAATTAACGAAGTCGTTTGAAAGAAAATTACGTTGCCATCACTTTGAAACTTGCTTCCACTGGTTTCTAATGCGACTTGAATTCTTTTCCAGATATAATCTGTTTCATGAGGGTGGCTTCATGTTGCAATAATCCTTCTCTTTACATTTCTAGGACTTCTTTTTTCCTTAATAACATAGTCTTGGCAACTAGTACAGAGCAGTTTCCTGTTTTAGGAATACTCTGCTTTTTAAAAATAGCATGAAGCTCTGTGAAGTTTGCCTAAGGGCACTTCTTGGTTACTAAACTGAGGATTTTCAAAAACCTGAAATGTCTCCAACATGCAGAAAGGATCTCAAAATCTCTGGGCTTGTTTGTATTTCCTGGACCTAAGAAAAATATTTGGCGATTTTGGGAAAATAGTTTTGTCTTTGGTTTTTGGGGTTTTTTTCAGCAGTTGTTGCTGCACAAAGCCTTTACAAAAAAGCTGAGTGGGGCTACAGCACAACGCACTTAAATCAAGAATTCTGTATGCAGTGTTTCCAGATTGATGTTTCAAACCCCTGCAGTACACACTGGGAGAAGTCCTGGTGGTTTCTTGCTATGTGAGAAGATTGTTTCTGATGCCTGATGCTGCTCCATAAATGTCTGTTTTGCAGTGTATTCAGAATGACTCCTACTCCTCAAACACATGAAGATGATGTATCTTAGTGCCTTTCTAGTTCAGTGCTGTTTCAAAAACTGCATTTAAATAGATGTAGCTGAGTCTGCAGTCTGAAAGGACTAAGTATGCAGGGTGTCTCATTAGACTGTTTATGTGGTTTTTCTTTGGCTTGGAAAAGAAGTGCAGTGAAAGAGGACGTGCCAAACTTGTCTTCTTTTCTAATGGCAAGGGCTGTTTGGAAGGCTTCCAATACAATGACCATTCCACCTCAACTAAGCAATGTTAGAAAACAGTCTTATCCCATCAAACATGGAATATTATGCTGTCTTTGTTAACTTGATCTGTGTTTTTATAAATTCATTCTTTTAAAGAATAAAGAAAAACTAGTCTCTGGAGATAACTATCATTCGTAGATTAATTTAGAGAGAAACACTTTTTCAGGATACAGCTTTTTATGAGCTGTTCTTTATATTCCTCCATTAATTTAGGAGTTGTTTTAACCATGTTATTCCCACATTTCCTATGTCAGAGCCTGTTTGCATGTCATTGCTTAGGTAGCCTAAAATAGCAGGATGAGTGCAAGCTCTGAGCATACTCAGTGGTTTGTATTCTCTAGTTAAAAAAAATAAAGCCCCTCTCTTTCAGGTAAAAGTTTCAGTCTCCTATTTGCCTGCATTACACATTTCTATTGCTTGTATTGCTGCATTGCACGTGGTTTGAAAAGAGGCTTTAGGCCAAAAATATCTGTGTGATGGAAAGTGATTTTCTGAGCAAAGTGCGGGAACAGTGTCTTTCAGATGGAAAGATGTTTTCCCCTATTGGTTACTAACAGTTCCACCAGCCTGTGGTGCAGATGCTCACCCATGTATTTACACAAGCTCCATAAAACAGGATGTTCAGAAATATAGAGGAAAATGTGAAATAACTATGAATATGCACAGCCAGCCACTGGCAGTTCTTTCTGCTTTTGAGAGTGAGAGGCAAATGATGTTCTTACTAAAATCCAAGTCAGAAATGGCTAAAATTGGCTTTTATATAGAGCCAAGAGCCATATGTCAGGTATAAGTGGGTGGTAGAACTCTAAATTGAGCCAATAGTTAAACTCAGTGCTGTGATGAATCTAACAGATTGAATTAGTCATGTGCTTTGTCCATTGAGGCAAAATGTTACTCAAAACGAATCCAGATTAAAGCTTATCTCAAATGCAGTTTTGAACAGCTTTGTAAATCATGCTGTAAGGACCTGGAGTAGTCCTCATCCTCGTTCCAAGTGTATTAGTTATCAAGGTCTTTATATAAATGCTATGCTCTTGGCAGCAAGTGATGGTGTAACTCTCCTCTACTTGCAGTGAGGAAATTCCAAACTCTAGATCAAATGTGTAATAAAACATTTACTATATGGCACAAAGACTCGGTGTGTGGTTTGGGGTTTTTTTTAATATGGGTATATGTTTGCAAATCTAAGCTGAGAAGTACTGGTTCAAAAACACCAAAACCCAACATCTGTTGTTCTGAAGGGTGTCTTGAATTCTACATCTGTTGCATGAGTGCACGTTGCTGTCCTCAGTGTTTTTGCTCTTGTTTAATTTTGGGTAACAAACTTTCTAAGACCTCTGTTCATCTTGTAACTCGGGCACTGGATAACAGCAGAATATTTTAGCTGGTTTCTGTATTGTGTTGGATTCAGTGACATTGGAGTAATTGCCACAATAGTGTTTAGCTCACTGGGAGTGTCAGGACTCACAAAACACCCAGCAGGCTCTTATGAGGCAGTGGGTAGCACTGCTGCTGTCATAATATTCATGTTCTTGACCTGTCTAATAGGGTACTCCCTTGCTTGCCAGGGAAAGTATTCCTTTCCTCCTGTGTCTCCTAACCATGGGAGTTGGTTTGGGCTGCGTGGCAAGGCCAGAATAACAGGTTTGGTTTGACTGTCCTGATTTAGGCTGAGATGTTGGAACAGAATGCTTCCCAGCAAGCACTCCAAGGCAACGTGATTTTCCTACCTTATTATCACCTTTCCCATTTCCTGCTCCTTTTTTTCCTGCTGGCATACTTCCCTCTCTCCTATCCAGTCTTTTCCCTTCCCCTCTTCTCCTTGCTTTTCTCGTCCCAGTTTTGCTGCATCTATACCCAGATCTGGCATTTCTGATACCATTACCCAGCTAATCCCAGTCTTCTGTGGTGCTACTGGTGCAGTTACCCAAATGCTGCTGGCTTCTGCTCTCCAGAAAATCCCCAGCACTCTCCTTCAATGATCTGTGGAATTAATCTCTTTTTCACATAACTTCCACATTCCTACCTGTGAAGCCCAGTTGTTCTTTCATTTTTGCTGTCTGTACCTCTTGTCAGCTTCTCACCTGTGGCATTTTTCCAAGCCATGCCCAGCAGATATCTGTGTCCTTTGCAGGTTTCTGTGTCCTCTGCAGCTGGCTTTAGCTCATGCCAGGGCTTAGTCAGGGTCCTGGTCATTTCCCTGCAGCCCTAGGTATTTAAGACAAACTCTCTCCTTCTGCCATGGTTTTTCCCAGGTGGCAGGGCTTCTCTGGGCAAGAGCAGGTTTTTTGATCATTCAAAATGTCTACAAAAGGCTTTTTGCTTGCCCAGCAACCCAGAGAAGTGAAATAAAACTGCCATGGCATGACAGGGGCATGGAAGCCACTGCTTCCCTTCCCAGTGAGGTATGGGAAAGGCAGCCCAGAGGATGAGGCTTGGGAAGCAACTGCGAGCTGAGAAGTGGCGAAGTGGCTCAAGTCTGCCTTAAACTCCTGGAATGATCTGTGTTGGAAAGGACCTTACAGATCATCCTGTTCAACCCCCTGCCATGGTCAGGGACACCTTCCTGGGGTGTCCATGGAATACTCTCTGTGCCAGGCTGGTGGAACGAGCAGGGTTTTCTTCCTGAGCCCAGTCCCCAGGCAAGATTGGGGTTTCCGTGGGAAGAAGCCTGTGAGCTGCATTTCTGGAGGCTCCATGCCTGGAAACATTTCAAGTACCACTCTTTGGTTCTTTCCAGTCTTGGCCAAAACTGGGCAAAACGTTTCTCCCCAGAGCAAGGTGGTTTTCCCTGGATTGTTGGGATTACACACTGGGTGTTTAATGGCTCTGTTGTCTCTTTCTCTTGAATGGAAGAGTGGGGAAACAGGGATGCTCCCAACTGCACAGAGATGTGGGAACAGCCCAGTTCCGGTGAGGAACGTGGTGCCCAGCTTGTTGTGTGTGTCCTGTTGTTCTGTCCTTCAAGCCTGTTGGAGTGCTGGCCCGGATTTGGGAGGAGCCAAGTAGCCTGGAGCTGTGAGGTTTTCCCTGTCAACAATCTGTGATGGGGATGTTTTCCCTGGCAACAATCTGTGATGGGGATGTTTTCCCTGGCTGTCCCAAGGGGAAAGAACAGCTCTGGAGCTGTTGCAGCCACAGGCTGTGGATGCGTCTCCTGAAAACCAGTTCAGGATTATTCATCTGACTCTGCCCCTGACCCATGACTTCCAGGGAGCCTCCTGGTGTTCTGGATATTCCCAGCAGAGGGTATTCCACCACCTGCTTTTTAAGCCAGGAATTCCAAACCCAGTAACTCAGTCACATTCTATGTGAGCTGTCCCAGTGGTGGGATGGGAGAGAGAACACTCCACACAGCTGTTTGAGACATTCCTGACTGGAATGGGGGCCGACTGGGCATTTTGAAGCACTGAGGCAATAAGTTCAGCTTTGAATGGCATCCTCAGGGAATGCTGAGGCACTTGGCACTTGGCAACACATCCCTGATGGGGAGCAAAAAGAGGAGGGGGGAAATTCTGGGTTAATGGGAGGATGTTTCTGGAATGGAACTCAAAGAGGTGCTGATCAAACCATGGAACCCTGGGGTGGCTTGGAAGGGACACACCCTCTGCACTCTGTCATCCCATCTCATGGAAAAGAACACATCCATACTGCCTCCTCACCCTCATGGAATGACAACGGCTGTTGGGAGCTCTGGCAGGAGCACCTGGAGACCAGGTAAGAATAGCAATGGGATTGTTTTGGCTGCTGCTGGATGTGGTTTTCTTTTTTCAAGATGTTCCTCTGATCAATGTTTTCACAGTAGTTTCCTAGGCCTCTGTCACAGTTTGACGCTGGTTAAGCGCCAGGCACTTAGGAAAAACTATTCACTTATTTTCTTCTGCTATAGCCAAGCAGAGGAGGGGGGAATTAAAACTTCGTTTTCATGAGTTGAGATAAGGATTATTGGAAAAAAAAACAGCTTTAAGCCAAACAGGTTCAAAACTTAAACAGTATAAAGAAGATTCATTATTAACAGAATTAAAGGTAAAAAGGGGAATGAGAACCAAAGCAAACCTTCAGAACACTTTTCTTTCCCAGTCCCTCCCTCTTTCCACTGACCTCACAAGGAAACAAAACATGGGGTTTTGGTCAGTATTTCACTTCTTAGAAGTCTTTCTTCAGTATGCTTAAGGAAAAGAGTTTCTTCTGCTGTGCCATGGGATCCTTCCCACAGGAGACAGTTTTTTGCGAACTTTTCTGGTGTGGTTTTAACTTTCACAAGCAGCAGCTCTGCCCAAACCTGCTGCAGTGTGAATCTCTCCCATGGGTCAAGCAGTCTTCCCAAAACTGCCTAGCACAAGTCATTTTAGTTCACGGGGTTTAGTCTTTGAAGGATGAGATGTTCTAGTTTGGAAGCGAAGGCTCTCTTCCTCTATCTCTAAAAGCAAGGGTCATCTCTCTCTGAGTTCCTCACTAGATTACAGCTTTTCAGCATCCATGCACTCCAGCATGAGTACTGTTCTTCACGGGCTGCATGTGGATCTCTGCACCCCACCATGCACCTCATGAATTATAGGGAAACAGTTTGTTGTGTTATAGTCCTCACCACGGCTTGCAGGAGAATCTCAGCTCTGGTGCTTGGAGCACCTCCTCCCTCCCTCTCCTTTCTTTCACTGACCTCATTGCCGCCATGTTGGTTTTCTTCACATGTCCTCACTTTTCCTTTTTCTCCGGCTTGGAAGAAAGTTGGTGTCTGTAAGTTGCAGCTGAGAGGTTGATCTCGTCCGGGCTCCGCATCGGGGAATTGCCCACCATGTCTCTCACTGCTGGCCACGAGGTCCTTGCCGGCACCCAAGGGCCCCAGCAGCATGGTTCCAGTCTCAGGATGGCCTTGGCCGCGCGGTCCCGGCCTCAGGACGGCCTCGCCCATGCAGTCCCTGGTGGCCCCTCGGGGATGAGCCCTGGCAGCCGCCTGACCACCCCTCAGAAGAAGAAAAAGAGAGCTTCCAATGGTTTTCCTTTCTTAAATATGTCATCCCAGAGGCGTTACCAACTTGTCTAATTGGGCTAGTAACTTGCCCATCGTCAGAGCCTTCAGCAATTGGCTCTGCGCCAGGCATAGAAGTTTTGAGCAGCTCTTCCCACCCTCTAAAAACTAGATACTTTTTAAACTAGCATGGCCTCATTTGAGGGTAATTCCGATTTGGAACTAGTTGGAAAACAGTGGAGAAAAATGTGAACCTGATCCATTTCTAGCAATTCTGAACTTCTCCCATAGTACCATTTTGGGGGAAAGCTGGTTAAAGGATAAAGATGCAGAGGAACTTTCCTCCTGGCTCTCTGACAGAGCAAACCTTCCAGTAATCCCGGTGGATCTCTCTGAGACTCCGGAATAATAAGGTTTTCCAGGAAAGCAAAACAAAGACAGAGGTGAGGGAATAGGCTTCCAGTTAATAATGATTTGATGGACGTAGGAATGATTCTTGTATGTTTGACACTCCCCTTTTTACTCCTGGAATAATTTTAAAATTTTTCCTTTAGCAAATAATTTAAATTTGGGGATTTGAGAGGAAACAATGCTAAATAAATGCATGGAGAGGTTATGGAATCATCCTGGAATCGTGGAATGGTTTGGGATGGCAGGGACCTTAAGGATCACCTCACTCCATCCCCTGCCATTCCATCCACTAGCCCAGGGTGCTCCAAGCCCCATCCAGCCTGGCCTTGGATCTTTCCAGGGATGGAGCAGCCACAGCATTTCTGGGTGGGCACAAGAGGAAATTTGCAGCAGGAACTGAGGTGTTTCCTTTGCTCTGTCCAGCCCGAGCAGGGCTTTGGGAGGCAGAGGGTGTGAGAACAGGAGCTTTGCCCAGTGCCTCGTGAAAGTCTCTGATGTCCCAAAACCCAGCAGAGCAAACATTTGTTGTTTAACATCCCATTAAAAGGAGATGCCAAGCCAGGAACAGGAATGGACTGCGGAGCAGGGATGGTACCCAGCAGAGGGGTGACCATCCAGAGGGTCCCACCAGTCCATCCCTGCTGCCCAGGTTTGGGATGAGCAGGCTGGTGACTGTCCCTGTGTTTGCTCTGCAGGATGAGGAAGACAACCCTGCTGAGGAGGAAGATGAGAAGGTGTGGGAGGATGGAGACAGTGGCCACCGAAGGCTGGGGAAGGCACAGCTCCAGGTAGGAGATGTTGCCTTCCAAAGAGAGGGACTTGTCTGTCCCATTGGAATTTGGGGGGCGAGGCCAGTGGAACAAAGGGTTTAATTCCATTTTCTTACCTGGGTTCTCATGTGCCTTAAGAGAGATCTGTGGAAAGGTTATTATCCCTGATGGACTCTCTGAAAAACAGGGATTGAAGCTTTCTGAAGT
>VZRQ01005212.1:238325-271511 GCA_013397975.1 Machaerirhynchus nigripectus | reverse complement strand
TACTGCTTAGTGCTTTCCATGAAACAAAATTAAAACTGTTTCCAGAAGATTTTTTTGCCATAGCTCTTTCACTATCATCTGCTATTCAAAAATAGGTAGGCTCTGAAATTGGGCTTCATGACATACATTTCCTGACTGCTCTTCTCTGGTTTTTATGCACTCCAGAAAACACAAAGCTGTTTAAATTATAGAAAAGCTGCCTAAATGTATAGCTGAAGGGTGTTAAAGATGTTTTTTCACAGTGTGAGCAATTAGAAAAATTACACTTCATAGCACTCAAGCCTCATACATTAACACCAAATGACAGAGTATGAGTAAGGAACAAGGTGTTTGTTCTTATTATGATTGAAGAAAGATTAGGAGTTAGACTTTCACACTGGAATGAAAGAGACATCCTCTCCTAATGGAAGATGATACACCACCAACAAACAGCTGTCTAGAAAACAAGGTAAAATGTGTGTATTTTTGTTGCTCTTCTATGTTGAAAATGCAAGTATATTGGAGGTGGAATTCAGGACACATTGGTAAGATATTATAATCAGGACCCAAAAACACTGTAGGAAAATTAAATGTTATAGTACTGGTCATGCACTGAAACACCACTGAAGGGACACGTTTGCTTTTCAGTGTTCATTGTCATATAGCCCTTGTGCAGCCTGATACCTCACAAATGCTGTATTATTTTCAGCTCTGTCTTTTCAAGAACAGGAGCTCAAAGTAATGCTGCCCACAAAATATCTAATGTGACAGGTCACTGTCCTCCTAAACATGGCTAAACTCTGGATGTCTCATCCTCCAAGAAACCATTTCTTACAAATGGTAATGCCTTTTCTTGTAGAAACTAAAGATGCCCAAAAAAACCCCAAAACCATTTCATTGTTTTATATGAAAAACCCTGCTTTCCTTAAATCTGTCTTCTCCTTGCTCCACTGCACTGAAGAGGTACCTTTGAAACAGGCATCTTTTCCATTTCAGGCATTCTTAATTACATTTTTGAGATGCTTGCTTCAAATATTGAAAATTCAATTTTTATTTTGTTAATCACAAAACTGAAGGAAACCAATACAATCCTGACAGTTTATTGAATCACAAGTTCATAGACAATGGACATTCAGCAAAGCAAGATTGAAACAAAAGAATCATCTTAACCTTCTAAAACTGCTTAACCTTCTAAAGCAGGATCTGCAGCTATTGTGTTGAATAATTCTCAGTGTAGACACAGACTGTGATGAAAGGGAACATAGCACAGCTGACCTGAGAACTGTTACCCATTGTGGAACTCAGACATTGTTTTGCCTATAAACTTTATTTTACCTGTAAGACCTATGTTTTATAAAGCTCATGGAATATGAACTGGCTGTGAATTATTCCCTATGTAAATCATGTTATTGACAAAAATCTTATAAAAATAGACAAGATTTATAAGAGGAATATTTAAGCTTCCTTGTGGCACTCAAGGATTTTAGTTATTTGAAAACAGATCAGAAATAGATAAAACTTGCATAAAAATAACATATTTGTGAAGAAGAAAGAGTAGAATCTACACAGTTCTTTAATCAATTGATATAATCTGGATAAAAAGAAAGGGACACAAGTGAAAAAAAACCTGGGCAATAATGGACTGGATAGTGAGAAGAATCTCTTATACAAAGAGTACTTTGTATAAGTGATGTAAAGGTACAATAGGCTGAGTCTGAAAATCTCTTTGGAGCTGTACTTGAAGTATGCTTTCAATAGTTCTGAAAATGCTGTATTTCTGTAGTACAACTGTTAGCAATGTTCTTTGTAGCTTTCTCACCTACGTAAAAAGTTCCAGTGTAAAGAAAAGAACCTTAAATAAAGAAGCAGTTGATAAAATATATCACAAGCTCTTTCTGCAATTTACCCAAGCTACGTTAAATATTAGTATATTATTTATGATTAAATCTGGTGTATTATTTATTCCGTAAGTGTACTAAAATACAGATTTTCCTCTTACATTACCTGCTGTAAGGGTCAACAGGGCTTCTAGGACCTACTTGAACAACAAGGAGAGTATTCACTAGTAAAACAGCCAATTAATATTCTGAGAATTCCAGAAGGAGTTTAAGCTTGATAGTTATAAATTTGGAATGGCATGTTCAGTTTAGGCAGATTAATTAAAATATCCTGGTACGTGTAGTTATGGTATTCAATTTACATCTTTTTATACTAAGGTTGCATTAGTTTGATAAAATGATATATTAATCCCAAGAGGTGCTAATTAGGTGTGAATAAATGTCACAATGAACTTTTCAGGGAAGCTCAATAGGACATTGTCAGTCAGTGTCAATGTAAATGTCTCTTACTGATAAACACAACTCCTCCAATCCTGTCTTCAGCAAGGCATAGGATGGTTTCAATAATGACAGCAAGGACCAATCAGTTTCTTGTGTTGCATTACCTAGTAATGCTTGTAGATTTGGTAAAAAGAGTTATTTCTTCAAGCTAGAGTAACCATATCATCAGACTGTAGATATCATTATGGCTGATGGCATATGTATCTGGTCATTCCCCATAAGAGCCTAGTATTTCCCCTGGAAAATTATACATTTTACACAAAATCTCCCCCCACCTTCACAAATGAGGTAATTTTAGATCTATCCTGTTAGTGAAGCTCTTCTTAAAGCATTCTTTTTTAAGCAGTAATAGAAAACAATTTCTTTCAGGCAATCACATACCTCTAAAGTAGAAATATACATTCTGCTTATGTGTTGAATTGTATCTAATTCTAATATAAATTTCCATAGCTCCAGCTAGACATCTAAAAGACTACATGTGCTATTTGAGCTACATCAACAAAAGAAACCCCCATGAAATGCTGTGAAAAACAGCTGTATTACCTGGCACCTTGCTTTGTAAATGATCCCTTCACCGGGACCATGTAAGAACTTCAGTATCTGGCATCTACAAGAAAACGTCCATCAAATATAATACAGACATTCACACATAAAACATATTTTACATTTGGGATGATTTTTTGTATTCATGAAAATAAAGGACTGACAACAGGAGAGCATAGTATAACACAGACAGGCACTGCACAGACTTCCCCACTAAACTTTGCCAGTGAGCAAGTCCTGACCTGCAGCCTTTCTGCTATTCCAGTTCTTGGCCTTTTTTGACTAAAGACTGCCAAGTGTGGTGAACTGAGCCAAACTCTGTGATGTGAATAAATATCCACTGGGCACAGTGATGTACTTTCAGCATGTTAAATATTATTTGTGGTATGGCAATTCTTAGAGCTATGGAAGTCAGTAAAATCTGAACTGACAAGCCAACTCTATTACTGTCTTCTTAATTTTTTTTTTTAAACCCTGAAAATTTCCATCTATAAGGAAGTAAGGTAAAGGTACTATTTAATACTAGACTTTGGAAATGCTTATTTCTACTCTACTGCCAAATGCAGCCGGTGTTCCCATTATGACCTCCCCTGAGAGGCACGTACATTAACTGAAAGCTGATATTATTGGATAAGACTGTATGAAGCAAAGTATCTCAATCTAGATTTCATTAGACCACAGACATTCTGGACAGAACTGTCATTCCATAATTTTTTTGCTTGGCTGCTTCCTCTTTGAAGGTTCTTGAAGAGTTCCCTCTCCAGAGCCACCTAGACGCAGTGTGGAAATAAGAGCACTTTTAAAATGACAGGTCTAAGGAGCCACAGTTCTCTGTATTAAATGTTTATATTTTTAAGACTGACTTTAGAAGCAAGGAGCTTTCTCATGTAGTTTGCTTCCACTGAACTCCTTCCACTTCAAAGGTTTAGGCCAAGAATATGCAAAACTCTTCAGGCAGCATATGAAGAAGGGAAACTCAGATTCAAGCTATTGTTTTAGTACTTCAAGCTCAAGCAAAATTTTGAAGTACCACTTATTTCACATACCTTAAGTAACAGAATCTCCATTTTCTTCCCTACAGATTTCAAACACCCCAGACACACAGTTATATCCAAAGTGGTATCCAGTTACCCAATCTGGCAACTCACATGAATGACTAAACCCAAAGTGTTATTTTGTTAAAAAAATCTAGAAAATATAAGGCAAAGAATTGTCTCATGAATTTTCTGGTACATTTTCATCAGCTTCAAACACCATTCTTTAAGGTGATGAGGGAACATTACAAACGTGATCCAAAATTAAATTGAAAGTGTTTCCCAAATGACTTCAAGAGACCTTTGAACAAAGCAAGGAAAAGAAAAAAATTTGAAAATTTAATGTGTTTCTTCTGTCCCCTGCTGCTGAATCAATCATTGTGCATGAAGTAAAATGTGAAGCTGGAAAGGTTATATATAAATAAATATATCTCCCTCAGAAAATGTTTTTTATTACAGTTGAAACACTTTGAGGGAATAGAACTGACCTGACAAAACTTTCAGAAGAAACTAGAAAAGCTCTGAGATGAACAGCCTTTCACAATTCCTAACACGGGAAAGCAATTCTCTATTGTCATTAACACTAATTTCATAAAGCAATTGAAATTCTGCAATCTTAGGAAAGTAATTGTAAAAATTTTGTTAAAATAAATTCTTGTGTCTTCATTTGCAATGTCCCAAATTTTAGCAAAAAAAGAAAATAAATTAATATCTCTAGTTGTTTTCATCATACTCTACTGGGTGAGAGCTCAGATTGCCCATCCTAAATTGTATTCTTTGCTTCACTGCTGGGAGAAGGGACTTCAATAGTCCATATGGGAAGTAATGATGGCTTTTAATACATACTGGAAGCTCTTGGACTTCACACTTTGAGTGAATATGGGCCAACTAGCTATAAAACAAGTATCATACCATTTTGCTAGAGGAAATGACCCTTTTGAGATTCAAACTTCATTCTAGCTCTATTTTGTACAATTTATTAGGTGAGAACAGCTTTTGTATAGTATAGCTTAGCAACTTCAGTGACAGATTTAATTTCCAGTTATCTCTGCTACAACAGTAAATAAATCTCTCAACTGACAGTGTTCCTGTGTGCTTCCATATTGTCCTAAAATGAAACATATTCCACCATAACTGTTTATTGGCCATTTAACTTTAATTGACCAATTTTTAGGCAGTTATCAGTTGGCTATTTTCTTTAGAGCAGACAACATTCCTGACAGTCAAACTCCTTTTCCTTCCCTGTTGTCAAGGAGTAAAATTATGTATTTGTGAAACTTTATAAAACATTTCCTCCATCACCTGAAACACGGAATTGATGCAAAAAGAGAACAATACCCTGTGAATGGGCAACCTATTTCCTCTTTGAGTCATCAAGAAGTTCACAGTAAATTAAGAATGGGTATCCTGAAAAGTAAGCAAGTGTTTTTCATTATTTCATTATCTAAAATAAATAAATAATAATTAAGAAAAAAAACCCGAAACAAAACACCAAACCAAAATAACAAACAAAAAACCACAACCATCCACGCATCTTTTACAAATCTGCAGTGTCATTTAGAAGTGCCTAAAATCCAAATACAAAAGGATTGCTTACCAATATGACAACTAAGTGAGAAATAGACACTAAGACTTAAACTCAACTTGATATTTTCAATTCAGCCTGATATTTGCTTTTCTTTATGCCAAAACATTTTTAAGAAGATATCTTTCATGGAATTCTGCATTCCTCCAAAATGTCACTTAGTAGTTTAAATCTGTGTCACCAAGTAGAGAAAAATATATGCTTGATATTAAAAGGAAAAAAAGTAGCAGAAATAGATTTCATTTTTAATCCACTGCCAAAATCCATCTGACAAATGCTTGGCTTTTTGCCAATCACAGTTGAGGCTGAAATGAAGATTTGTCAAACTGGGTTGACATTACTATATGAATTCTATTCTTTATTTTGGGAGCTTGGCAAGGAAAAGGTAAAATTCCTAGTAGAGGTGCTAACATTTTGGAGACTAGCACTAAGCTATTGAATAATGCTTTGTGGAAATGAAATAGATGGAAAACAAATACTATGTTGTCAGATGGCCATCTTTACCTGAGCAAACACAAGCAACAGTGAAATACTAAAGCAAGTATAGATATTCCTACACATACATGCACATACACATTCTAAGAAGTGGTCTCTGACATTAAGCGGCAAAGACTAATAATTTAAAGTTAAATACTCATTCTTCAGCCTTAATTAGATCCTGTTATGCTGTGTTTTACCTTATAACTTCAGTAATATGAAGCAACAGACTATAACAAACTCCATATTTTCCTCAATCATGCCTGATCTTGAAGAATGTTACTCTTTCTGCAACAAACCTTGACAGCAGAACCCAAGATGGAACAGGCTGTTTGGATCTTTTAGTCCGGTGCCTAATCACTGAAGCTGATGTATCATAAAATCTTTCTAAATATTTTGGATGTCTGTACTCTTCTTAAAAAGTTGACCACATCTTGGTTATGCCTTGCCACACTTTTGGTGTGCTGTAACAGTTCCTTAGAGCTTTCTTTCCGTTTCCTGGTTTCTTCTCACACCCTTCTCCCTTATGCCTTTCCTTTTCATTTCCTAACTCAAGGAGCACAAGGTCTTACTACTCTATGCAATCACATCTGTTGTTTTTAAGCGAGTTAGAGCATTCTGGGTGATCAAATAGCCCAAAGTTCAAACTGTGAGAGAATAGAATGTTTGGCAGGGCTATTCCTGAGCTTGGGAACACCTGTTAGTCCAGAAAGGACCAGTTAACTTACACAACCAATCATATGTTCTTTATTCCTTGTTTCTGAATATTAAGAATAATTATGACACTGTTGTTACACTCAGAATCAAGGTCCCTTTGCTTCAAGACAGGTAATTTTAAGGTCTCTCTTCAGCTAGGGGTTTTTGTTTGGTTCTTTTTGTTTGCTTCTTTTTCCTAGTAGAATTAGAAATGCATATCCAATGTTTTATTTGATATCAGACAACTAAGAGGTGTATAATGCTGTTGTTTACCAAATTTTGTTAACTTTAATGCAAATCAAATATAAAATATTAGATCAGATCTGAAAGAAATCTGAGAAGAAAGATACGGTCTTGATGCTGTAAATTGTTATATATCAACTTCCCCTATGTATGACCAGTCCCAACAAAGGTTATGGACTTGTAATACTTAAGCTATTCTATAACAGAAGTCAGACTGAAGGAGTTCTGTGGGTTGGGGAAAGACATGGTTTGAATTGTGAGCTCATAGTAGAAACAGCTGAACATTTTTGCATGTGGAAACTGGTTGTAGTTATAAATGATATGACTTTGGGAAACTTTTGTTGTGGTTCTTTAATCTTCCAGTTTTCAACTGAAACTTGTTTCATTAAAGTGGGGGATGCCTATTCAAGGGCTGCCTTTATAATTTGTGTTACTAGTTCAGATGGAGATCTGGTTTATGTGTATGATTTCAGCAATGAAGCTTTATTGTATTTACTAAACCATATGTTTTTCTATAGCCTGCTTGGAATTTATGGTGAGATTGTTTTGGTTTAAGTTGACTACAGTATGTTTCAAGTTAGCTGATTTCCACTGAAAACTGTAGCCTCTAATGAAATGAAATTTTGAAATTTTCAGGCAATTACATTTTTCAGCTTTGGTGATAGGGTTCTGTTGCAAGGATTAGTTTGGGGATTTTTTTGTTGTTCTGTTGGGTTTTCTGTTTGTTTGTTTATGGTGGTTTTTAAATTATTTTATTTTTCTCTACAGGCTTTCTCTCTCATGTCAAAAGCCTAATCTAGCAGCAGCTGCCATAAAAGGGTTCATCATTAGAAGTACTTTACAATTCCCAATTGCTTTCATCTTTGCAAATAATACTGGTCAACATCAGTGCACTGGCTCTGTCTGGGAGGGAGCTGGACTCACAGCAGTGCTGTGGGGCAGTGCTTTGGATCTGTGGCTACAAAAGTGCTGACAACGCTCCAATGTAAAGCCATTTCAGTGCTTTCTCTTTCCCCACCTCCCCAGAGAGCAGGCTGGGGGCAGGGAAGTGGCTGGAATAGCTGACCCAAACTGACCAAAGGGATATCCTAAACCATACGACATCGTGCTCAGCTAGCTGACCTCAGGGAAAGGAGGGGAAAGGAGGAATGTTTGTGGTTGCAGCATTTGTCTTCCCAAGCAACCATTACATATGTTTAGGCCCTGCTTTCTAGAAAATGGCTAAATGTCTGCCAGCCTATTGGTAAATGCATTCCTCTTCTTCCTTTGGTTATACGCACAGCTTTTGCTGTTAAGCTGTCATCGTCCTGATCCACGAGTCTTCACACCTTCCTTCTATTTTGTCCCACTTCCATGGGAGAAGGGAGTGAGTGTGCAATAGGGTGGGCATTTGGCTTCTAGCCAAGGCTAACCCACAACAGTCAGGAAATCAGGAATGCTGATCTGTATTAATATATGTCAGTGGCCAAATGATGCAAGGCAGTTACCAAATAAAATTCTAGCTTAATTGCAGACTCTTCATTAAAAAAAAAAAAAAAATAAAAGAAAAAGCTTAATATAAAACAAATTTTGGCTGAGGAGATAAGAGATGAAAGAACAATCTTCATGCTGAGAAGTGCCATTCCCTTGCTTCTCTACAAAGTGATATAACTTATTAGGAACAAACAAAGACAGGTCACGTCAAACATTCAAAAGTTATTCTCTAAAATTAAAGAAGTAACAGTCTGCATATACAAAGGCTTGCACAAGGGTAAGTTCCAGTGTAACGAGTTTTTAAAGAAAAACAGCTAGAAAGGAAGTGCTAGGGTTTAGGAAATGTATTTTCTAGGTTACCATCTTCCTTATATTAGGTTGTATCCCCTCGATTAAGATGAAACAGCTTTGTGATTCAGAAAACTCTCAATCATTAGAAAAAAGAATATTTACAAATTCTCAACGCTTATACTGAATTGACCAGTGGAGTAATTCTGATCAATGTACATATGAACACAGTAGGCAAAAGATCTGAACACTGGGAGCTTCCACATCTGAGCAAAAGCCAAAAGGCAAGGGCCATTTTGCCTACTGGCAGTGGGGTGAGTTAACATAACAAGTGCTATAGGAGACAACTACCCCTAAAGCTGTAAAAAATTAAACAAAATCTATATCCATCCATCCATTTTCAAGAGATTAGGTCTTAAATAAACAATTTTTTTAAAAATTCCTATAACACTCTCCTAGTGACTCAAGGTCCCTGTAACAACAGCAAGTCTTACTTTCCACACTGTGTATCTACAATGCATTATTTCTTTGGTTTCTCAGAGATACATTTTTGCCATACTACCTTGTAGTGTAAGAAACCAAAGGCTCTTTGGCCTGTGACCAGGAACTGACATGATACAATTCAGAAGACTTTTCAGAGCCACATAAAATGCTTTGAAAATAATTTTAGAAGATGAAGGCATACCAAATCTGGTTCTGATTATTTTCCCACTGTAATGTTATGTGTCTATGGCAGGTATGTTACATAGAAGAGGCATAGATAGAAAATTAATTTTCATTCCTTTTTCTATGGAAAACATACTTAACTCAGTACCCAGAAAAATATTGATAAAATAGTAAAAAGTGTGTTTTAAATAAATTCTGCGGCAAAAATATACTTAATAGATTTTAAATGATTATTTGTGCGGTTCATTTAACTGATGGGATATTATGAAATACACATGGATGTGATGCACTGAGCCCACTGAATTCTTTACAAACATTTAATAGTTTACTAGCTGATAGAGTAGGAGAGATTTTTTTTGTTGTTTTTCCTGCTATTTTCATATGTTCAACATATGCTATATCTCTCTGAAGCCCAGCTGACACTAGAAATCAATAAAGCCTACTTGCACTTATTCCCAAGCATCATTTATGAATGGCTTTAACTGTACTTTTATTAATTCAAATGCTATGATCAGCTTCTGATCAATAAAAACAAGTCATGAGATTCATAAATTCCATGTGTCACAACCTATTATTGGGTAGGGTTTTACAATATTTCATCCTCTTTCTTTCTTCCAGGGTTGGGTATTTCATTAAATTCTAAGTAACCAGTCTAGTGCAAAAAGTGAGTTGGAACAAATCTGGAACTTTGTTTTTAACTGGTTGTGACCTTTTGTTAAAATGATTCCAGTACAGTGTGTCATACACAACAAGTTGTAATTATGCAGTCCCTAGAAGTGCGAATTGGTTTAATGTACCAACAAGTTATCCAATTTAAAAATGGATTTACCTTTCTAAGGAAGAAGTTACATCAGTGTAAAAGTGAATATGAGCTTAAGAGCTTCCCAACTCCAGCAAGATGCAATTTTTGCAAGATGCTTCACCCAGTTTTGCCTTCTTTCTCTTGAATTTTGATATCCTAATACAAGCTTAAGCAGAAAGTATAGTTATCAGATAATTATTTTCTAATTACATAAAGTTACTTAAAGGTTAGAGATAAAAAAAAAAACAAGTATAAATAAGGGATATAAATAGTTTGCCCTTCATTGTACATTTGCAACTTGACCAGCACTTCTCACCTAATTCCTCTCTGCAACGATGGCCTCTATGAAGCTGAACATGTTAGTTTACTGTATGTACTGTAACAAGACCATTCTATTCCAAAGAAAAGTCTAATATTTTGTCAGGTCTGAAGATCTGGCACCCAGTTTATTATCTGTATTTTCTCTTTATCTGTCTTTAAATCATCTTTGTAGCTATCAAGTCCAAGTATACTAAACTGCATCACAGTTATACTGTGAACTTTATTTTGCCTTTATTAAAATCTGACTCCTTGCTCCTTGCACACTTATAATTTTCACCTTAGAGGCAAAATCTTTTGACCCAATACATAATTCTGATAAATGAACAAAAAGCTTGGATGCCTCTTATTTCAGTGTATGGTTTTAACACTTCTTTCCTGTCTCACGTGGAAGTTCAGAGAGAAGATGGTACCTAATGGCATTTTACAAGCAGTACCACAAATATCCTATGACAGGTGTGTAACTCTACGTTCCTTTCACCCACTTAAGCTTGCCAGTACCCACTTGGCTCATGGAACAATATACCAAGTAATTTTGCTTGTTTTGTTTTTGTTTTTGCTGGGTTTGCTACAGCTGGGAAGATTATGCAACTGTTTCATATTTTAGTTCTATTTTAAAATTTCAAGATCAAAGGCCCAGAAACAGTTTTGTGATTCTACAGCCTCTTGAAAAGGACTTCATGGTGATTCAAAACAGTGACTAGGTTCCAACTCAGAACAAGATAGCATGGCCAGCACTTTGCAGAATTGCTGGTAAGGTGGAATGTTACTTAAAAAAATTAATTTCCTAAGATAACTTTCTGTTAAAAAAATTTCAGGTACTGTTAATCGGTTAGTTACTAAAGTCAGATTTTATTTCATGTTTAATATTTTATAATCTTCACCAATCCTCTTGAGACATGCATTTCAAAAAAAAATAAAGCTCACAACATTTTCACTTATCCCCAAAATCTTGGGGAGTGTTCAGATCACTACTATAACAATGAATTGCATAAACCCAGAATAGGAACATGATTAAAATATCAAATTCAGTGGACTAAGAAGCACTATTAAAGGAAGGTAGACAACTTACATATTTTCATTCAATCCATGAATGTAGAAATGGCTGAGACTCTTTGATAATTCCTCCTCTCAATTTTGAGAATTTCACTGCACTAGATAGAATTTAATCACTGAGAAAGAAAAGATTCATATACAATGCTTTAAGACTTGAGATTTCACTCTACTTCATTTTACTTTAAAGTAATATAGATTGGTGTCCTAAAAATTTCCAGGTATTTTTTATTTGGAAGTTTCATTTTCTACTATTACTGTAATCAACAGAGCCTGGCACTTTACAGAGGCACAGACATTTTAAACAGAACAAAGGAATCTGCTCCATATTCTTTTAGGGTAGGGGGTTAGATGATAACAATGCATAAAAATCTCTTCCTCTTCGAATGTTTTACCAGCTTTCTAAATAAACATTTATGACCTCTTAAATCATCTTGGATATGAGTTTATCTCTAGACTAGTATCAATAAACAGGACATGGGATTTCTCCAGACATTCTAAAAATGGGAAAATCCAGAAACCTCATTTTCTGCACAGATGATAGCAAAGGACAAATGCAGAACCTGTAAGAGGAAGCCAACCCTTCCTATACAGCTCTGATGCCACCATTTCCCTTGGACTGACAGATGATAGCTCTCCTATCAAAAGGGCTTTCAGCAAATATTATAGCAAAATTAGCCTGTGCTTTATCTGAAGTACCACATCTGAAGGTGGTTCATGATAAATATTTCATGGGGGGTTCTTGGTGGTTTTTAACAGATTATGTTACTCATTTTTTAAAATAAAGCAGTGCATTCAGAAAAGGGGCTGCAAGTACTTGGGTTCTACTCGGATTGTATTAATAAACCACATCTGACCTGAGGCAAGACATTTAGCCTGGTGTTGTCTCTAGCTGTTTGTAGACATGAACCTAAACATAGCCCAGAGTCTCCTCAGTGTTTTCCCCAGTGAGAATGGTGATTTAGAGGCATTATTTATTTATCTGTTTAAATAAACACTACCCATGAAGAAAGTCTGGAAGTGGGCATAGCTGCTGCATTACCCTGTGCCTTCTACAGACGTTTGACTTCTGCCTACACTTTGGTTAAAAATGGATAGAAAATGAAAATCAGCAAACCTCTCCATGTTACATTTCAAGATTAAGCCTTTGGTAACATTTTGTTCTTTATTTGGTTTTGACTCTAGATTCAGTGACTTTTGCTTACAATTCAGAACCATGTAAGGTCAGAACTTTAATGAGAAAAAGAATTAAAGATGAAGAATGTTCCTAAATCCTGAATCCAAAACAACTCAGAGGACAAAGGCTAAGAATTTGATGTAAGTTTTAGAAAGCAGTAAAACCTTTAATATAGGGGTTATGTAGTGCATATAATCCACAGGGAAAGGTTGTCATAAGGACACAAATGCCATTGATTTCCATCTAGATGTAGAATACATTCTGACAGTAGGTAAAAGGTATTTGAAACAACATTTTGTTTGTAGGTCAGCTACTTTGGCCTAAAGCAATTTGTTCCCATATCACAAGTTTATATGCATTGCTAGCCTGTTAATCATGGAGAATATACTACTCTTCAGTATTTTACTATAAATACACACACAAAACCAAAAAAGGGCTTGGAAATAGAAGACATTTAACCCCCAGAGAAAGATATTGTAGTAATATGTCAGGAGGGTCAATCTTTTTTGCAATTTAAAAAGTTACAAGTTACAGTCAAATAATGACAATTAGACAATCTATGTGTTTTTCTAAAAACAAGCTAATTTCAAATAAGCAGGAGCCTTTACTATCTGATATAAAATTATCACTTTGCCACACCTTTTCTTTCACACTTAGCAAAAGAGAAGAAAACTCAAAAATAGATTCTTGAATGATTAGAAATCAAACCAAATATTCCATATCTGGAATAAGGTGTAATGAAAGTTATATAGAAAATACAGGTTTTTTTCAGAAACTAATATAGACTATAATAATATTATTTGAAACCATCTCTTTACCTTCATTTTAAAACTGATTTCAACGAAGGATCTCACTGCAGGTCCTGCTTAATATCATTCAGTCATTCTGTTCATATTCCTCAGAAACACAGAAATTTAATTTTCTTTTATCTCTAACATGAGTAGCATGGTAAGATCACAAGCTGAATAGATCTTGAAATGTTATTTTAGCAGGCTGTAGGAAGTTTATAAATTTAGCATTGCTATGAAACATATTCCAGTGGTCTGGTTTTTTTCAGGACTGCTCAACATACCACACAGTTGTGTTACAACTTTGGTAGACTGCTGATTCTGAAAAGTCTGTATTTTTGAAGTCATTTCTGGCCCTGAAGAAGTGACCCTTTGTCACCTTCAACTCATCAACTGCTCTCTCATATGACATCCAAAGCGATAGTTTAGCACTTTGAAAGCACTTAGCACAGGCGTTGCCTTATGGTAAAACCTTTGTCTTTGAATGCCATTATTCAGTTTTCTTTCCAGCTTTCTGAGCAGTTATGTTCCATAGAGTCTGATTCAAAACAAGTGCTGTACACGTGCAGTGCAGCACTTCCCTTCCACTGCCAGTTCCTGCTATTTATCCACTTTTGAGCTGATAAAGGTATTACATCTCTCAAATAGTTTATCTGTGATTTCCATTTAAGCAAAACATGGCAGTTCTCAGTTGTTTAGGGCGGCCTTCTAGTCCAGTAGAAGAATCCCTTTCTCAGCAGTGAACCCTTTCACACACTAAATTCTAGTCTTCTAACAACTTTGGGGCAATGGAGCCGAAATCCTGAGCTGACATGAATTACACAGCCTCTAGCTGGGGCAATGGAGCATAAAAAAATTGGCTGAAAGAGTTTAAACTTTTGGTATCCATATTTCTCAGACTAAAGTAATCTCTAAGAAGTAAATGCAAATCATCATTCAAAGCATGTCCTCATACGAAAATGTTAATTGTAGACACTTGGAAATAAATTTTCAAAGTTAGTGAAGAAGGTGGAGAACCGTTCTGAAAATATTGGCCAATATGAGAAGAAGAGAAGTCGAGGAGAGCCAAGGGGCCAAACTTGGGAGCTCCAGTGATAATCTTCAGGGGACTTATCTGAACCAAGTGTCTCTCTGACAATCCTTTAATAAATTTTAAAAAAAATGCAACCCATATTTATTTTGTTAGTCTGATTCTCCTTCAGATCTTGACCAGACATTTGCCTGATATGAGCCTTCAAATTAGCAAAAATAAAATTTAAAAAACAGTAATTCTCTTATGAAATAATAGAAACCCTTTTAGCTCAGTACCAGAGAAAACAAAAAAGTTGATACAACGTGGATAGCTTACACTTTCTTCAAGGCAATTTTGTACTGTCATTTAACATGTTACAAAATTCAGCAAAATGGATAACTGGTACAAGAACTTAAAAGAATTTTATGTCAACATACATGAAGAGAAAAAGCATTTAAAAACTTGGTATACATTTTCAGATTTCACAGAATGGATTATTTTAATCAAAATTATTATGGACATTAATGCCCTGTTTTTTCTCTTCTATCACTTTTACACTGACATAACTTAATTAAGTTCAATGGAGTTGTTTCTAATTTACAATATAGCATGTGAGGAGGATCAGATCCTGAGACTTCATTGTACCTAATATCACAATGTAAATACACAACCTTTGTTGTGAATCAGAAACCTCTAAAATAGATGGAGAGCTTAGTACAGGAATATCACAGTATCATAATGTTGGGTGGGAGGGGTTAGTACTTTTGTTCTTCAAAAAAACCCCAAAACAACAACAACCCGAAAGGGCAACAACAAAACCTAAACTTCTGCAGTACTGTACATATTTGTATTAAACTTTCTGGATTACTTCTTGGTATGCAGTTTTAATATCCTTCTCTCTTTGACAAGTTCAGGTCTGCTTTCTCTTTTAGGCAGCTCACAAGATTCAAGTTATAGCTAATTGGTTTGATTATTTGTTCTGTAACCTCTAATTCCCTATGACCTTTTCCAAGCCCATTTTCAATTTAATGAGCCAAACTAGTAAAGCTTATACTGGACTTTTGATGAGACCTGTCAGAATGTCTTGACAAATTAAGTGTTCCACATACTAGGTTGCTTTCAGACCAAATGAAACTGCAGAGTTAATGTTATTTTTCTTTCAAGGTATATCATTTGTCTGTGCAGAACCATTGATTTTCACAGGAAAAAATCACAACCAAACAAAAAATATTTCTTTTTCTATACTACCCATACCATAGGCTGGTCCCTAAAGATTAAATGCATATATATATATATTTTTTTTTTTATTTGTATGCATCCAACATTCTAACTTTAATCTTTTTCTTATCCACTTCTTTATTTGATTAAGCTACACTGACTTATACAAGAAGCCCACCAGGGTGAATACTGTAGTTGGGATAGAAACATCCTTGCAGAGCACAAACATTTCTAATTTAAAAAAAATGGATTAAGAAAACCTGAACTTTTCCCTTAAACTAAGCCATCATTATTGATCATGATCATAACAGAGAACTGTTAAAACAAGAGAGGTACAACTGTTTGGTGTTTTGATTTAGACGTTATTACTACAATTAGTATAAATGGCATGACTTCCCTTTCTAAGAAAATTAAAAATTAAGCTCCCTTGTCACACCCTGCCCCACTTTTGACAGTGGGATGTGAGGTTGACCTGTTTCAGGAAACCTGTTTTCTGTTTGGCTTTGAAAGATCTATCTTTTCCCTTATTTTTATAAAATTGTCACTCTGAAGTAAAGCCCAAAACTTCTATTATCTAGAATAATGAAATGCAGAATGGTAGGAAGAAAAAAAATCGGGGGGGACAAAAGTGCTCCAAGTAGCTAGTTAACACCTCCTCGAAGGGATTGAGTACCTTACAACTGACTTTAGTTCATCTACACCATTCCTGCTCACACTTGCTTTACCCATACCACAGTACAAGGACTTCTCTGTGCTGTCACCCTCTACAAACCACACGTGCTATCCAGCAAGTCCCTGCAGAGGCTTCTGACTTTTGTTTTAGAGATGGTTTTTGTTTTGATTTTGATATTTTTAAGATTGTTACTCTTAAATTAGATTTTTCTATTATATTGAGCAACTTCAACTTCGAGTGAATAATGTTCAAAATAAAAACAGAAGCTTAGTGCCTTGTGTATGTAAAGTTAATCATACATATTGATTTTAAAAATTATTTATATTCCTTAAATGAGATATTGAGGCTGTATTTAACCTGTTTTATAGTAGTTGGGTATTGTGTGAGTCAATTTTTTTTCCATATTAGAGCAATATTTTTTTCATACCAAGAGCAGTTGCTGCATATTATTAATCAAGATAAGGAGGTATCCTCTATTTGAATTTTTTGTGGATATTTTTGCTAGTAATTCCATGGGAAAGTGATCTTGTCATTCGAAGGTACTGTATATTTGCTACATTAAAAGTGAGATACTGCTCTGTTTGCTGCTGAGTTGTGTTTTTTTCTCAAGATGGGACCACTGAATATTCTTGGAGAAAATTCCAGTAGTGCAGTGTCAGGTGGGGGGTGTAGCTCAGCTCATCCCGGCTCCTGCTGGCCATGGGAAGCCTTAAAAATACGAATTTTTCCTCTGCCTTTGCGCAATTCCATCTGGGATCCAGGGTGGGGGAAAACGCGGATTGGATTTTTCCGAGAGTACGGAATGGGGAAAAAAACGCGGACTGGATTTCTCCTGGAGTACGGAATGGAGGAAAACCCGGACCGGAATTCTCCTGGAGTATGGAATGGAGGAAAACCTAAACTGGATTTTTCCCGGAGTACGGAATGGAGGAAAAACCCGGACAGGATTTCTCCTGGAGTACGGAATGGATGAAAACCCGGACTGGATTTTTCCTGCAGTACAGACTGGGGGGAAACCCGGACTGGATTTTTCCAAGAATACGGGATGGGGGAAACCTGGACTGAATTTTTCAGAGCAGTTAAAGTTATATTATAATTGGAATGAAAGGCAATGCAATTGCTGATATTATAAAATATCAAATGACAGGAAGGTAGAAAAACCTCCCTAATACTGACCTCTGGCCCAATAAAAGGGAAGTAACAGAGATATCTTTATCCTTACACAGAAAGAAAGATCATTCCTGAGAAAGCAGACAAAATGAAGGTGAGAGTATGCAAACTGGCAAGGATTTGCATTATATAGAAATGCTAGTATTAAACTGCAGCTGTGACAAAAAACTCATCATTTACGTTCATACTCTTTTGTATGTGAATTATTTATCAATGAATCCTGAAAATGGTGGGAGGATTACCATTTTTAGGTGTTTACAGAAAGATGTGTGCAGGCAAAGGATACAACGCAGATTAGTGCAGTGAGCACTGTCAGTACACAACCCTCTTACCTGTACCATGCTGCCTTAGGGAAGGGAAAAAAGCGAAGGGAATATGCACAACCATCTTTTTTACTCTTTACATTATGCAGTCAGCATTAGACAGAGGCAATAAAGTGACTATACAATGTACTGAGGGTTCATCTGGCTCACTGGTGACACTGCAAGCACAGTGCTTTTAACCTGAAGGGGCTGAAAATATTTGAAATCAACAACTTGATCTACTGGGATTGTGACAGCAGGTCTGTATCTTTTTAGTGCAGCATGTCAAACTGAAGAAAATAGGGAAAGCAACATGGGACAAGTATTTTGACCTCACAGTACCATGCTACAGTGATGAGATACTACAATTCTTATCATTTTCCCTGTTAACATTTGCCAGGAGCAATACCTTCTGCTGTACTTGGGACTGGTCTTGTTTATGCACATGTTCTGCTATACACTGGCAGAGCAAGTTGCTAATATTAACTGTTTCTAAATAGTCCCTCTCTTCCATTCAGAAATATATAAACCCCTTAGTCAGTATAAATAGCTTCCTTTTCAAATCAGATAAAAAGATAGGTAAACTTAAAGATCTTTTAAATAATTTTTTATGATTTTTATATTTTATATAATTTTTAGTATATTATATAATTCTTATAATTTTTAGTAAAAAATATTTTGAAAATAACTTCAGCTATAATAGTTTCCAAGGGAACAATAACTCCAGTACATTGTTCGCCTATGAAAATCTCAACAGAGTTTCCTTTAACAAAATTCAAAACATAATCATCTCATAGTGCATATCTTCAAGGGTCAGACAGAGTTTCATATATTTTTTAAGAGGTTCTTCTTGTTCTTGCTACTATTGCTTTTCTTGCTACTATTGATAGCAATGGTACAGACCTGAGGTACAGTGAAATACGAAGTTAGTTAAATATGTGCATTTGAGCAATGCAGAGGTTTCTTCCGCTCCCAGCCCCCTACCCCTAAGCTGGCCTGTTTTATTTCTATTCTTCAAGAAAAGAGAAAGCAAAATCCTACATAAAGATCATAAAATAATTTGACTTGGAAGAGACCTATGCAACCTTTAAACCCCCTGCAATGAGCAGCGATATCTTTGACTGAATCAGGTTTCTCAGAGCACCATCCAACCTGACTCTGAATGCTTCCAGGAACGGGGCATCCACCACTTCCCTGGGCAACCTGTTCCAGTGTTTCACTACCCTCCTCACAAGCAATTTCTTTTATATATCTAGTCTAAGTCTACCTATCTATCATATATCTATAATTTCTGTCTATAATCAACCTATCATTTCTCAATTGTATCTATCTTCAGCACAATTTTCAGTTCAACAAATCAAATAAAAAAGAAAGAAATAATTCAATATTCAATAAACCATTAGTTAAATCCAGGGTGTATGTGACTACAGGCTCCTTCAGGCTCTTGCAGTGAAAGCATTCTGAACAGAATTAAAAGTCATTTTTTCAGTTCATATTGTAACTTTTTTGTTAATTTCTAGGCATATCAATAGAGTCAATAATAGGAAACGGGATTTTATAAATCTCAATATGTGTGTAAAAGAATTTTACCTGGGATTAATATACAAAGATGTTATAGTATGCATAATAGTAATTACTAACTGTGAGTACACACAGATCAAAAATAACAACAGTAAGCCATTCTAAATACTTGTATGTATGTATGGCAGAAGAGTCTTAGTGTCACAATTATACCACTGCATAAGAAATCTGGGGGGAAAAAAGTATTTTAGGAATTTGGGGGCAGAATAGGGTTTTCTTGTGTTTCCTGCTCAAATATGTTATTTTCAAAATGCTTCTTATATCAGATGTTATTCTATTATGTAGCAATAGCACCACAATTAATGTGCTAAGTTCAGAAACCTGAATCTGTTAATGGAAGAAGTGTGTGTGATATTTACAGCTCTTTTAGAGAATGATATTGAAAGAGCAGCATTCACAGAAGAGCAGGACTGCTGAATATTAATAAAAATATGGTGCTTCTAGATATATATATGGAGGTGGCTCTACTGCTAATTTCAGCGTGAAATAATTTGTTAATCATAAGCACACAGCCAAACACCAAGTGCTACCAACGGAGTCTGCAAGTGCAGGAATTTCTTTTCAGTTTTGGGGTTTTTTTCTGCCTAAATTAATCATAAGAACACCCAATACATTATTTGTTGTTTTCTAGCATTAAAGCTGTCATAGTTTGTCACAGATCAGAAAACACTCCAGTGTACCTTAGTCACGTGTCATCAATGGTATCCGATGCTAAAAGCCCACAAAATGAAAATTCTTCACCCATATCATTAAGTGTCCTCTGTGGAAATACTACAGGAAGTACTTCCTTTGGGAATGCACACTTGAAGGCCAATGCTAGCAGGATCTTTCTCAAGTAAGAATCAGGGAATTAGATCTTGTATTTGGAATTAATAATGGAACTTCTTCCACAACAGAACTTTATCCCACTCTCTGACAGTGAAACAATGCATTGTCATAATTTTGTTATCACAGTGATATTTAAATGTCCTGATAGTGTGAAACACAAGTTTTCTTTCTCAAGAAGAGAGAGCTATTTTTACCGTTTACCATGGCTTTAGGTTGACATATTTTATTTACATCTTGTTTCTCCCCATCTGAGGTTTCATACTGATGGTCCTTTGAGGAAGTTAAGTGCCCCAAAGCACTACCTCTTTCAGTGTTTTGTTGAATTTGAATTAAGTTTCCCTGTAGTAAGTTGCAAAATTGTTCAAAATTGACTCTAGGCATCCTAAGAACCCTAAAGCTTCTAAGGGACTTGTTTAAAGCTAAAAACTGAATATCTCCTAAAGGAAAACTACATGTCAGTTTTATATTATAATGTGTTATTGTGCTTTTTGTTCTAATTGGGTTTGGAGCCAAAATGCTGTTGTTTTGCAAATGCTCCTGTTATTATTACTGCCACATAGAAAACCAAACAATGAAACAGCATAACAAAAAAAAAAGCACCAGAACAATAACAGTTCTGGCAATTTTTCCATTCATTATTCATTTTATTTAATTATACAGTTTTATGTCACATAGGAGTAAGAATTTTTAATATTTATGTTGAAGCACAGTGACAGATTACTTTTTATACAAATGAAGTAAAATTACTTTGAGTGCTTAGGAGGACAATATTTTATTTTTAAAATTTTACCTTAGCCTCAAGAATTAGATAAGGAATATGTAAAAGTAACTAATATCTGCCAATAAGGGATATGTGATCATCAGTAAATTTGTACTACTACTTAGCACTTCAGCAATACTAAAATACTCTCATTTAATACTAACAGTAAAAGCATCCAAATATGGGATGCCTAAATGCACTGTTCCCTTAATCATAAATTAATAACCTGGGTTCTCAAGATGGTCCAACCTTCTATACTCAGAGAGCTAGTGAGGCACCTGCATATGTGTACTCCTGTAAACAAAATGGAATGAGGAGCTTCACTTGAACACTCCTTACCTTCTACTAAGGAAGTGCTCCTACTGAGGGATGTTTCACACAGATCCAGTTCCTTCACTCAGAAGTTATCTGAGGTTTGGGTATCCTCAACAAGTCTGAGAAGATGCCAGCACTGGCAGAGAGAGACTGTGCCATGCTTCATTACTTTGAGATACAGCATAACACTCAGACCTTATATACACAAACAAGCAGAAAATCACTGCACTCAAAATTCCAATGTAGTAACTATTCAGATCCTTGAAATAAACATTTAAATTGTACTTTACTGAACAGATTAAAATTCTGCTCTCTCAATGCCTACATGCTTCTGCTCTACAGGAAGCAGATGGCCTTTGACATCAACCAACCTTTGGAAAGAAAAAGGAAGGGAGTTCAAACACAAGTCAAGTCAATGCACATTTCAGGTTGTCTATTTACTCATAAATCCTTTACAAGTTTATATCTCAACTCGGTCTACACAGGAGGAATTCCTATCCTAAATCCACTTGCATTTTAATTCTCAGTAAGAAAATAACAGAAAGAGGTCAAGTACCATTTATACCATAGTTGTAATGTACTTGAACAGTATAGAAAAAGCTGCATTAGAGTACACCAATTTTAGTGCAGCCATCCGTACCAGTTAGTTCACAATACAGTTAAAGAATCCATGGAAGACGTAATTGAAAACATTTGTAATCTATGTTATATCTTACAGGAACACTTTTCAAAGCCTTGCATAGTGGCTAGCACAGATTCTCAGGATGCTTATTCCATCGGCTACGAGTATTTTCACCCAGTTAATATAGTTTGGGATATTTTCATTTTAACATTAGATGGACTTCATTAGTTACAGAAAAACTTTTAAACTCTCAGATTTGTTCATAGCATGGTAAGTATATACAGCAGTGGGCAGTCTGTATGATGTGAAGGTACCAGTATAAAAGGTCTACAAACAAGCCAACATGCTTTATGCATTAATCAGTTACCAATGGGTCACAAAGTTCATTGATAATTACATCCTTTATCAGCTAATAACGTACATTAGAAACAGAAGATGGGTTTTGATGTATTTAAACAAATACATATTCATAACAGAAACAGGGTTTAAAAAACTTGTATATATATATATATGAGATAAAAATAACCTTTGTCTAATCTGGCAACTTCTATAAAACACTTGTTATTCCACTGAGTTACCACAAAACATATCTTTGTTTTTCAATATACATGTAGCTAGAATAAAGCATGATTTCTTAGGATGCTTCCTTCAATTAAAGTACAAAAGAAGTTTTCTCATTTAGAAGCTAAGCACAATAGGAAGAAGGAAGTTTACACGCTTGCAATTTCAAGCAAGGTTCAAGACATTGTCCCTCAGCATGACTCATAACCAGGAATTCATAGCTGATTCCTGTTAGGTTGTGCATCTGACTCATGTCCTCTCACAAGGTATGGTGCAGGAGATATTCCAAAAGTGGTAAGACAATAATTCTCAAATATACCAAGGAGACTTATAAAACTGAGCTATTTCAGTCTCCTGGAAATGACTAATGAGAACTGTTTCAGCCATTATTTGCAAATATGTGTTCTCCAAGGCATGAGGCCATAATTACCAAGGTTTTAACAATGCAAATGCTGGGCAGGTACACTTCACGAACATTTTGGGCCTCTTAATATTATGTTGCATAAAGAATAAGCAAGCCACTACTGCTATGTCTATGTATAGATGGGCATTTAACATATTTAAAATAACTGAACTATCACTTTGGATTTCAAAGAAGGAACAAAATACTTTTTTTTCCTCCACTTTTTGTTTGTTTGTTTTTCTTTCTTTTGTTTTTAAATTCTTCATTAGCACAGACACAAAACTTGTTCTGGAAGGTAGAATAGAAACCAAACTCATGCATTAAGGGGATTAGAGAGGGTCTCCTGTTACAGACTGCCTGTGAATTCCTCTGACATATGGGAGAGAGCTCCACAGACATGTCTCATTTCCATCTCCTGAAGACTGCATCTACCAATTCTTCTCATGCGTTCTTTCCTCCATTCATATATGCCCCTGTCCAGGACAGGTTTTTCAAGCATTTCAGTCAAATCCATGCTTGGGGACCCCTTCTTTCCTTTTCCACATCTCATTCACTGCTACTTTTATCAATTAAGCAGTTAAATCAGGCAGCCTTGGTCTCTTGGGCTACTTGTCTGCTATAAAAGCTGTTTTCAATGGAACTCAAAAGGAGAAAAGGGCTTGCAGTCCTACACAGCAATCAAGATTCCACTGTGACATGTGCTGTAACTCCTGGAAGTGAAAAAGATACTCTGCCCTAAAGAGCATACAGCCTGCCAGCACACATATGCAACAAAGACACTGGAAGGAAAAAAGCCTCCAGCAATACAAGAGGGAGAGTAGACTTACGCAAGCTAAAGCCTTGGATGGGTGTTTTGTCCATGTAAAAAATCTGAACTAGACTTTCTAACCACACTTTACAGTCATCTTAAAAATCTTCCTTTCTCTTCCCTTATATATCAATATTTGTTGGGACCTACCACAAGAAGCAGAACATGAAACAAAAAAAGCAATGTTCACATGGAGAGAAACAGATCCACGTCTGTGTAAAAAACTGTAGAAAGAGTCCTACTGCTTTACATTTTGCTGTACTCAAAGTTTCTCTGGGAAGCAGAACACTCATCCCTCATAGCTTTAAACCCATATTTGACTCTCCCCATGAACAGTCACTTCTTTCATAATGAAAGCACAATTCTGTAAATTACAATCCAGCATCCTGTCTTTGGTGTCAATGGCAGATTCACTTGATAAGGGCTTGGAGAGTGTACCCCAGACTACGTGCAAATATTTTCTCCACCACACAACAACAAACAGTTGTTGAATACAATTAAACAAAACTGTCTTGTAGGAAATTTTGCCTATTTTCAACAAGATTATATAAGGCTGTCCTTTGTTTTCATCACCAGAATATCATCCCATAAAATTAATTTTTTTTCTATGAAATTTAACCTTCGGCTCCTAACAGACAACAATGAAACTTCAAATCAAGTCATATCAGAAAAGAAAGTATTTATAGTAATATTTTATTTATGATGTGACCAATCATTTCAACTGTTAAGGAAACTTGCCAGTATGACCATTCATGAGACTGTCACTACTGGGAGTAAAGCCCCTTTACAGCAGTGGCTTGACCCCGTACACACCCACAGTCAGACCAGGTTTCCCTTAGCAGGGTCTCAGATGTTTCGTTCCACAAAGCCATTTATTCATGGCACAGTAACACACAAACAGTCTGAGCTGGTGTCTCTGACGACCCCCAACAAAGGAACCCCTGAGCTTTCATCCATCCCCTTGCACCTACCTGTGCTCAAGTCTCGCTGTTCCTCCCGAGTCTTTGGCTCTGCTGTCTCTCCCAGTGTCTGTTCAGTTGCCCAGTGCCCCTGGTCTTCGTGCCCCTTGTGATCCCAAGGGTTGGCAGTTCACGGCCTCCTGTCTCTGGGCTCCCACCCAGAACTCAATCTGCGCCTTGAACTGCACCTTGCAAATTGAGCCATCTGCACCAGACGTGTTCTTCAACCTTAACTATAATTTGCAGACAGAATTTATTTTCAAAAGATTCCCCAGAGAAAGAGTTTTTCCTGATCAGAGGACAATTTTTATTATCTCACCCTGCATTCAGATAAATAGGCATCTGGGCCATAAAGTTCTTTGTGCTTTGTCATAGTTTGTATTCAGAGGTCAAACCAACTGATTAAAATGGCAACTAGCAGGTCCATATAATGTGGTTGCAGGGTGGGCCAATGGTCTCCATGTGCACCTCATTAGATCTAATTGCATTGAAGTGAACTGTAATTCACTCTTAATCTAAAACAGCCGAGAGGATGGAGTTCTTCACACAAAGTGCAGTCAGGTAGGTAATTTCAAGCATGCTTTGTGTCCTTGCAAATTACAGCAGAGTTAAGAGAAAGCTTGCATATTACCGACAAAATGAAAAGGCCAGTAATTGGTAGATCAAGCTGGAGAGAAAAAGGCTTAATACCTAAGTGCAATGCAATTTTTGCTGGCAAAAATGTCAGGGATATGCATACATTAGACATCCACAGTTTTGCTAGAATACTATTCAAATCATTTCTTATTTGTTCAAGGTCTCATCCCATTCCCCAGTCTGCATACTTCTAAAAAAACCCAAACATTTCTGCATAGAGAATATTCAGGAATAGAGTGAGATTCTGCTTAAAACTCCCCTGTGTGTTGTACGATGGCAACTTTATTGCCAGCTATTTGTGAAGCCTTATGTTCCTGAAGATAGTTTTCTCTAGATTATGAGAAGCAAAACAAAACCAAAACAAACAAACAAATCAAACAAGCAAGCAAAACAAATTGGAAGAGAAGTATAGGCATTTCAAGGCTAAATCCAAAATCTAGCCTTTGGGCAGCATAGATGTTTACTTCAGCTAACATCTGAATACAGTTATAGGTTTCAGATTAGGCCTCTCATAACTTAAGCTCTTCCTGTTTCTGACCCATTAAGCCTTACTTTGTATGTCCAATACAAGCAGAACAATTTTAAAAGATCATGAAAAAAAATCAAATGCCATCACAAAAGCCAATTTTATGTAAGACTTATAAGCTTAACCACCTGGAAATTTTAATCAGTCTAGTTGAATATTCATAACTCAGTTCCTAACGGTACTACTCATTAAAACGACGTTTAATTTGACCACATTGTGAGGGGTCAAATCACAGAGGGACTGTGCTGTGTTGGGTAGCATGAGGACAAAAACAGTTACTTCCCAGGGACTGCAAAACAAACTGGACAGACCAGTGGGATGCAAGCAGAGACAGGTGCCACAAGAAAACCAGGAAAGTAAGAAATGCAACATCCACAGAACATCCACAGCCTGATATTTCTTCTCATTTCTTTCATAGGCATTATAACAAGGGACAGTTTTAAGGACTTGAATTTTATGAGGTCATCTTTTAAACATTATGGCAACTTTCAAGTACAAGGTCAACATAGAAGAAAGCACAAAAGTGCTTGTTTGAAAATCTAACAAGTGGGCAATGAAGGTATAATGGAAGGCAGAAGCTGAAAATTCAGCAGAAGGGAGGACAGACTACACTGCATTCTTATATCATACAATAGAGAGAGAGGCTTTGTTGCAGCATTCACTTGGACGTGATGAACTCGTCAAGGCCAGAAAAAACTCTATTATGACAACTGAGACATAAGATGTTAGGAGCATGAACAAGAGTTTTAAATGTTTCCCTATCAATCCAAACAATCATCCGAGAGAAGTTATTCAAAAAGAATTCCAGGAGGAAGATGAAACTTAGATAGGAAGAGGTCTGATGTTATTATGATGAAACTGGGCCTCCATGAGAGGCAAAGTAGAAGAAAATGAAAGCTAAGCAGGGAAGGCCTCAGGCAGGGGAAACATCTCTAATAAATTGTCCTGGTTTAGTTACGTACAGCTGGATCAGCCAGTTCCATTAATTTAGAGGTAATGCTAATTAGAAAAAAAGATTATATTATGAAAAAATAGTCCAGAGGTGACAACTTTGTTTAAATCCCTGGCACAGCAGTTCAGAGATGGTAGCTGAAACCAAGTTTGAACACAAGGTTACTATTCTTTTTCATTTAATAATTAAAAAATACTTATTATAAGAGATGGCCTGCACATTTATGCTAAAGCAGAAGGTGGAGATTACATTTCCCAGCTTTCCCATTGCTTGGAAGTTTTTCTAAAATCAGGGGAGAAAAAGATGATGTATGGAAAATACGTCCATGAGCCAGCAACTACATATGTTAATCACTACAATATGGTGTAAAAATAGAAGCTGTCAAAGACCATATGTAACACTGATGCATTTACTTGACAGACAGGTAGATAATTAAGTTTATAAGAACTGCTCACTCTCAAGCCATGGGAAAATATTTCAATTTACTATATGCCAAAAAGTATTTTTTTGGTTTACTTAATTTTTTATGATGAAGGGATTTATTTAGAACTATTGGTAAAACCTTCTTCATCCCTTGTGGTGGGATATTTCTTGAGAGAAATTAAGTAAAATTCTGCATGAAGCTTCACAGATTAGCAAATCAGTACTAAAAGCACCTGATTATAAATTTCTCAGTTTCATTCAGTTTTAAAACGCTAAAAATGAGAGTTAAATCCCAGACATCATTTGATCCGGGATGAAACCCTAGTCTGTGTTTCTTTGTTTGTGTAACGTGTCACAAAATGTCCAAAACATTTTCTCACTGCTTTCGATCACAGCCAACCTAACACTGTCACCTGATTTTTGAGGAGGTCACTTGCACTGGGGAGAATCTGTGATGATCCCTAAAGAGTATAAGAGGTAAATAAAATTAATTTCACTAATAGCGGAAGGAAAAATATCAGGGTTGCCAAAGCAATAACCACAATTGTCTGATGGAGGAAGGAGATCCCTCCCTGCAGCCCTCCTCAAGGGCTTTGATCCACTGTGCTTCAACTGCTCATCTTCACTAGTCTCCCATTAAGAGGAGGATCTCTTATCCCCTCACTTTATGTTTAAGAGAGAAAAAGCATCCATATAAACTGAAAGGAGAATTCACCCTGAAGAGTGTCATTTGCTAATGGTGGGAAGTTTAAATGGTTAGCATTACTTTCTGAACCTACTGCTTCTTTATTCTAATTAAAATGAGTGTGAGTTGCATTACTTCAGGAACAACAGAGAGAAGAAATTCAATATACCACTCTTGATGCATCATACTCTACCTTCTTTATCATTTTCATTGTTCTGATCTTTTAGGCACAGTGCTTTCATTGTTAAATGTCCCTGAAGACATTAAGTTGCAAAATAGCTAAATACATAGTTACCCAGGTAGTCCCCACTAAGGATGTGCCTGGCATTAAGTGTTCTGATTACAACCTCTACAGTCATGATTTTGTTCCTTTGTCGCTGATAAGCAAATTGCCAATACACAGTAAGAATGCTTCATTAATAACTCTAATTACATATAATCACAGGATCATATAATGAACATATGATTATGTTCGTATAGAATTATCTGCTTGAGTCAATGTAGAACATTAAAATGCCAAAACACAGTGTGCAAAAATAATACTTTAACTCATTGGACTCACGGACTCTAGGAGAATCAGAAACAACTTGCACAAACTGTGTTGCTGGTTGAGTCATACATGGCAGTGAATAAAACTTCTCTTGCTTCCTATTCCATTTAAGATATTCAAAAATTTTAATTCACATCACATTACTGTCCCAGACTTTATGAAGGCTCTTTTTTGACCCTCTTTGAAGGCTGTCCCAACTATTCTTTAGAATCCTTATTTCTTCACTAGCATCTCTAATACTTTATTTTTGCTTTGAATTTTGGCTTGATTTAAAGCAAGGAAAATCTATTTAATGGTTTGGCTAGTGAAGTTTTGATCAGCCCCACAAGTTTACACACATCCTATAGCTGAGTGTTCTGCACTTATATGTGCAGAAGAGTAGTGCAACATATAACCAGCACCTATGTAGAATAATACTACAAAAATAAGGAGAGTGTCTATGTATTAATAGAAAATACCACAGTGTTCCAAATAAAAGTAAATGCATGATCAGTTTGTGATTTACTTGCAAGAGCCTGCTTTTTATAGTCCAAGGAAAATTCATAAATCCCTTGCTCTTTCTGGGACAGCTTGCATTTTAATATCTTTTCTTTCTTTTTTTTTTCTTAATATTAAAGAAAAATTACCCTGAAATGTCACTTGATTGATTGTAATGGCCAGCTGTTACAATCTCAATGGAAGTATAAGAACTGCTGCCTAAGGTGCACTGAAGAGTGCCAAGCCTCATAGCAACTCAGCTCATCCTAAAAAGCACCAGTCTGGAGTGAAAACTGCAATTTAAAATTCTCCCAGAGAACCATTATTTGCAAACCATTGACACAAACAGCTCCAGTCTCCCCATCAGCAAATACCTGGGGAGCTCTTCATACACAGAGCATTGCATGCTCTGTAACTTTACGTACTAGAAGTCCTTACAAAATTTTGGCTAAAGAGATGTTCCTACAAATGTAATGTGCTTTTTTCTTACCACCCCAAAAGATCAGCAATATACTAAGATGTATACTCAGTTCATCTTGATTTAGGATATTTTCAGTATAGAAAAGAAGCCTGCTATCGAATACATATAGGAAGAAATAGAATATCCAAGACAATCTCCTAAAGTTTCCAGGTAGCTTTAAAGAACAGCGTAATATATTCATAAATGACTGGAATTAAGGGATGCAAATGAGTCTATAATTTTGAATCCCTGGAAACTTAATCCCTAAGGATTTTTATTTCAGTTAGAAATCCTTGTGAAAAGGGATTTACATGTAAGCATTAGAACATAAATATTACTGTACAATGGAATGCGTTCCACAATTGTCCTTTATGCTCACCCTCTATATAACTTTAAAAACCCCACGCTATTAAAGACAGGTTGAATCTAATCTGATTAATTGATGGAAAACAACATTAAATATGAGTAGCTGATGCTTCTATCAGCAATAATTCTAGTAAATATTTGGAATACCGCATTTTCTTGCTTTTTTATCCATTTTTAAATTAAATCAGTGTCTGCCTCTCTAGGTTATTTACAAATTTAAAAAATGATCATAGCTATTGATATATCCTTGATTTAAAATTACAGAAAGATTCAGAATGGAGAAGCTGAAGTTGTTAGATATTTTGCAGATTAAAACTACATTGTTCACAGTGCCACTCAGAGAAATTTATATTTTAATATCTATCCTAAGCATCCTCAATGATACATCAATTACATCAGGTAAGTTTTCTGCTCTTTTCTGCTTTTTTTTTGAAAAGAAAGTTTACAAAAAGAGCATTTCAGTTTTTTTTTTAACCTAATTTTTCTTTTCAAAATTGAGAATGTGCCTGAGTGGCAAAACACACTACTTTTGCTCAGATTCTCCTACATTAGAAATTCAATATGGTATTTTTTCATGTACCCCAAAGTTCAGCTCGGTTCTGTAAACAGACCTGGCAATATTCACACTGTATGGTCTGAAGATTTTGCATGTAAATAAATACAGGTTAAAGAATTCAGCCATCCTTTCTAATGTTCTAGTATTAGTGAATTTGCAAGGTTTTCCTTATAATTATTGAAACCTCTTTTTGTTGTCTTATTAGTCACACTTTATCTTCTGATTTCTTTCTAATAGTAGAAACTCTGGAGAAATAGGAACATAATATCATAGTAACTGACACTCCAATCACTGCTCTTTCTAAATAGAAATTAGCTCTTTTTCTCTACAGCTAGAAAGTTTCATGTCAGCAGCCAAGTTCCGAGCAAATCTGCGAATGAGCAAGAAAGGTGGAAATAAACCAACCAGGATGGCAAATAACAAACAATAAGAGAAACATAAAACTCACACAGAGCCAAAGCACTGCAGCCAAATCCAACCAACCAGTGCCTATGTGGTGCTGTGCACACGCTCTGTGGCAATTGCAGCTGCAGCTGTAGCAAAATACCTACTAAAATCCAACTGTGCACAAGTATTAACAGGCTCATTGCATCAATCCCATGGCAAAAGTGACACTGAGACATGAAGTTGTTGCTAATTATCCACCAGCCATTAATATATCTCCTCCTACTGAGTCTTATCTCCTAACATTCCATCTGTGATGCTTTTTTACCTTATTTCCAATTGAGCTACTGAAAATTTCATATATAAGGTATATTTCTTTGTGGAAGCAAAATGCGACTCTGAGAAGGCTTCAGTCCACAGAGCCATGGAACAGAACAGGAAGAAGGTTCATTGCAGTCCTTAACAAACACCTTCATCCGAAAACCATCAAAAGATTTCAGATGACAGTGTGAAGCTTTACAGTTGTTTTTCTAGTCTTTTGTGTGTGTGTGTGACAGAATAAGAGGAATTTTGTAAAATCAGCAAAAAAAATTAACTTTTACTGGGCAAAGCCATTTCTTTTGTACCACAGGAAGAAATAATTTCATGCTATTATGTTTGATTATTTTTCCTCTAAGGATCCAGTAAAAATACTTTTTTTTAATAAACAGACGTGAAAAAAAGGATTTTTTGGTAATTTATATAAAAGACAATATCAAAAATTGATAAGTTTATTGTAGCTTAAAGTCTTTGTTGCAACTTAATGGATCTTGCACAGTATACTTAATATTTTTGCTGTGCTGGGAAAACAGAATAAATATTAATCTTTTCTACCAATTAATTTGCTCAACAGTCAGCTTCTACTAAATGTGCTTTTGCACAGGCTTACAACACCATGGCTAATGAAATGGCACCCTTGGTAACCTATACAGAGAAAATATGTTAGTGATGATATAAGTTTTCTCTGAGGTTTTTTTGGAGTGAAAGTTAAAAATATCTGTGATATCCCATCTCCTAGGTACGGAGGGACTATAAAGGTTTCTCATCTGTAAGGCCAAAATGGAGTTCAGGCCAAGTTAGTAACTATCAGAGAGATTAAATCACTGTTCAGATGCAAATGAAAAGAACTTAATTTTATTTTTCATATCTCCAAACATGCCACAGCTAAATGCCTGATACATGAAGAACAGTCTGAGTAGAAGACACAAGTGGTCCTTTTACAAAGCTGACACATATCCCATGCAGGAACTTCTTACAAAAGTTTGTAGTAGTATCACATAGTGTATTACAAATTGTATTGTCCATATTTATATTACGTGCAGTGTTCTATGTAACAGCTCAATTTAGCTTCTAGCAATGCTTTCCATGCCTCTAGATTGTGTTCAGACCTTCTGTTTGAAACCACTGGCAGAGGTCATCTACCTTCCCTGCCCTTCCTACTCGTACTTCCCAAATCTCTTAGAGTCAGTCACCTTGTTTCATGGGCACCTCTCCTTATCTTTCTCCAAATTTCTTAACACCACTCTTCCACTTCTCTCGTATATATATATATATATATATGTGTGTGTGTATATATGTATAAGTATACATATATATATACACAAAGCATCTACAAGTTTACCTTTTTAACATTAAAAATTTTGGAATGCCCTATAAACATATTTAGTACCACTAATCAATTTCTTTCATTTCCTCTTAAGCTTGTATATATTTTTTTTCTTGAGATATGTATTTTTTTAATACAAAGTTCTTTGCAAGAGGTTTGCAGAACACCCAGTCATGGCAATAATGCTCACAATGAACAAAAAAGCAGACATTCAAAAGCATTTTTGTATTTGGGATGCTACCTTGAAAGTATCAAGTTTGTCAGAAAAATACATTCCATTGACAAGAGCAATGATCAATCAATTCTAAACCTGGTCATTTTCCCAGCTGGAGAATGAGGGAGTCTGAATATTATTTAGGTACAATATGCTAGATCTGGTATAAAAGATCAGCACTTACAAATATTACAAAAAATAGTGTATTGAACATTATCAGTAAGGCTATCTAGATGGTATGATCATGACTTTTATAGAATTTTTGCAACTCTCCATCAGTAAGAAGCCTTCCCTCACAACCCACAGGTAGGGAAACTGCTATTTTACAGAAGCATACAAATATGATAGGCATCAAGAAAGCCTATGCTGGAGCCAACAAAAAAACCCTGAATTCCCGAGTCCTTGCCTCTTGTCCAAATTACAAGACTGCTATGAATCATTCTGCTGTAGGGCTATCATCAGAGAACCACTGAAGGCCAGAATGTAATAAAGAAGGTTATAAATATATCTGAATTCAACATTTCAGTATACATTTTTAATGTACTTTGATGAACCACTGAGCTGGTGTGTTCTACACCCAAGTATTCTAATAGGCATTCTTCCATTATGTTGTATAGTCTATGCTTTGGTTTAAAAAAA
>VZRQ01005212.1:128292-238289 GCA_013397975.1 Machaerirhynchus nigripectus | reverse complement strand
AAAAAAAAAAAAAAGAGATACAGTGTGAAAATTTGGAGTTCTATTCAGAATGGAAGGACACTAAAAATTCTTCAGTCCTTTTAGTAAACTCCTTCACTAAAATTTGACTTCATCTCCACTCCATCTCCACTTTATCTCTCAGTTCTGCATTACAAATATTTCTTTAGAGAAATGTTTTCATGTTTTCCCAAGAAAAGAAAATGGGACCAAACTTTTTCTATTTTATCAAAGTCAGGAAGTCAATGCCACTGTTCAAACAACCTGGAAGAGAAGCACAAGAACTAATGAATGCACTTATAGTACATAGCAGATATACAGCTGCAGAGAGAATGTACAGAGGGGTAATCACATTCTCTCATGTAACTAAGTGCAAATTCCTTTTGAAAAAGTAATTATATATTTTTATATCAAGAGACACTGATGCTGTGATAACCTTCTGCTATTACTGATCATTGTTTTTACAGGGTTTGACAAACAAGGAGGCAAAGATCAGATCTTTATGAAGGATTTTGCTAGATTCCTTCCTATTTGTTAATGGCACCCCTGATACCTTCACATTTGATTGTAAAAACTTGCACATATAGAAACACAAAGATTTTTTCTTAGAGAATGAGGTAGCAAGGTTTTTTGTAGCTTTGCACAGCACCTATCTCATCTTATTAAAGGCATAATAGACTTTTATAAAACCTGAAAAGCAAAGAATTGATACATTGGGTGGCTAAGGGGTGAGATGAACCTCACTGCCTGTGTCTAAAGTGCATCTACTCATTTCTGAGTCAGAAGTCTGACTTAGTTCTGGTCGCCAGCTGCACAGTGAGCTGGGTGTGTAATGAGGCATCCTTGTGCCTCGTACACTTGCATTTCCTTTGGAAGGAGACTTGGGCTCAATGGTATGGACAATCAGAGTGCCAGGACAGCACTGACTCCTCTAGAGCTCACCTGTTTCAAGATGCGGAAACAGCCAAAGAAATTACTCTAAATACTTCTTTTAGCACAGTCAAATGGATTCTGTTCCTAAACACAAATGCTGTGCATAATGTATATTGCATCAGAATGATTGCAATATCACAATCCTATTGAAATAGATTATCTCTAGTGGAAAAGCAATGAACTAAATTTAGCCTTTTAATACTGTGGTATATGAATCCTAACCAGGAAAAACGACCTACTGAAAAGGTGGTTTTACAAGATGTGTTGTGCCCTCTGTAATCTTTTAGGAACCTTTGAAATTATTAAATGAATAATTACTTGTATCTAGTGCAATAGTACACATACAACATATATGTGAAATAGGAATTTTTGTCCTGTAGTTTAGATGGTGACTAATTATGCAGAGATTCACTAAAAAAAGCCCGCTCCTTTCATAGGCAGAACCAGTCACCATATGTACAACCCAGTGAAAAGATGAAACCCTGGACTTCATTTCCTGTCCTCCTAATTGCTTTATGTCCTTGGGAGTTGTTGGGGGTTTTTTTTCTTGGTTTCTTCATTTTAAATTATCTGAGAGCAAATTTTTCAATTACATTCTCCAACTTGCTTCTTCCTGAGTACAAACATAGTGTGCACACACAAACCTGAACCCAGAATGAAGCCTTTTTTAAAAATTGCCTTCTGGTGTCTAAGCAGTTAGATACTGAAACTTCACTTTGTCTCTTAATACAAGAAAACACTAAAGGACATGACTTCAAACATTAGGAACTGGATACTCACCATCTTCTTTTCCTCAGTAGTTCCAATTACCTCATTAATATTTTCTTTTCATGCTACAGAGAATATACTCTGGAACATCTGTTTGTTGAGCTGGGTATCACTGAATCACAATTGGCTCCTAATAGCTGCAACAAAGAAAATTATGGGAAGATTGTTTCTAAAGCACAAATGTTTGCAGTTGCTGTTTTCCAGCAGCGAATATGCTTTTGGAAAAAAGAAATAAACATTAAGAAGGGAAGCACTGTGGTCTCCCCGCTGTCAGTATCGCATATTCCATGAATGGGAGCATCATTTTGCTACTGTGTAGCTAAACAACTGCTTAAGTGATCGATAAAGACCATTATCTTAAATCATAGCATGAATTCCCAATATCATACATAAAATCAATAAAACATACAAAGAAAAGGACTGAAATTTTCCACTAAAACATAGCCTGCTGCTTTGGAAAATAATATTTAGTGGGTTGGGTTTTTTTGTTTTACTAATTATGAGCTCAGTGGCAGTTTATTCTGCAGTAAATCTGCTGGTGTGAGATTAAACCTGTTATTGAACAGAGTTTTGAATCTACTGCAAGGCACTCATCACTGCTGGAGAGTGAACATTGCTGTTATCTCATTTAAAAGTTGGCCAGCAAAGCAGCCCATTTGTTTAAAATGCAATTAAGCTGGTGTCTTGAAGAGAAATTAGCAAGGAGTACTTCATTCTGGAGGCATAAGAGGTCTGTCCACAGACACGTTAATCCTGTGATTTGGGACATCACTCCAATTTGGGACTGTGTTCTGAAAGGATGTGTAGTACACACAGGCACAAAAAAGGAAAGGTGCTCATTTAGATGGGTCAGCTTTTTTCACAGGCTCCTAAGATCTTCTTCACTAATTCATGCATCTTGCATGTGCTTGCTACATGGAAAAAACCATTATTTTTTATTGCTGCCAAATTGAAATTATTGAGAGTTTAGCAGTTCACAGATCACTAGATTAGGTTAAAGAGAAAGTTGAAGCCGCTTCTACAGTAGGATTATTTCAGTCACATCAAATATCCCACTGTTACTTGATTTCTAAGATACTGATCAATATTATATGTTAAAAACTAATTAATTATCTCAGGTAGCAAAAAAGCTAGAAATAAAAAAATAAACTCAGAGCTGTTTATCTGCTGCTCTTCAGAAAGCCAACTGGGACATAAAGACTCAGTATATTCTTTTGAAATAACAAGTATTTTAGAAGTCTGCAAAGTGGAATAGTGAAGGACACATTCTTCTCTGGCGTAGCTTGACCAAAGTCAAATGTCGAGTTCAGTCTGTACAGAAGTCAGCAGTGTTATAGCAAGGCAGCTTTTTTTCCAACTGACCTGTCTAACATGAGTGGACAGCCCCACTTTGAAGAACAAGAAAACAAAGCCAGGTGCATTTTCAAATGCTGTGTGTCTAAATGTACACACAGTTCTTGCACAGAAACACAGAACTATCCACCTCTGGGTTCACGCTACAGGGTCTGTCTCTACAGTCTTGGATGTTCCTGTGATTTTATAGGAAATATATAGCAATCTAGAAAAAAGATAAATTATGAAAAAATTTTGGATTTCATTTTTCTCACCTTGTCAATCATGGTAGAACAAAAAACATTTTTGGCCAGAGCATCTTCAAAGGTACCCTAAGTTCTGTTCTTTGTTTTACTGGGAACATCAGGGCCATTCCAAATCCAGGACTGTAGCATGAGAGCAGTATTTTTATCACCTGCTCTTCCCCCAATTCGAACAGGGTTTGAAGAGAAGGGGTTCTGTACACTGTGAGATTTGTGTCAGCTCCTTATGACACTTGCATCCTCCTCAGACAGAAAAAGGAACTCTGCTGGTCAGGGTCTGCATTTGGTTTTTGTTCTCTGCATTGCTCCTTAGGGTTAATGAGTGACAAGGACCTGAGCATGGCTGAATGTTTATTTTTATATTGCTTTGGTTTCACAGTCTCCTACAAAAACTTCATACAGTATTTTCAGAAACATAACAGCAGTGGAGTGCTGCTAGCAGAATCCAGTTAACATTTGCTGCTACTGTGGACAGAAATTAGTTTTTAAATTGCCAGTTCAAAATAAACTCAGTGATCTGTTACTAGTTTCTGATACCCCTCTGCGATCTGGCTTTGGGAAAAATTGATGAAGACACAGGATCTGCAGTTTTTTTGATCATTGCCATTCACTCCCTCATGGTCATAGAGCTTAAATATGAGCACAGCAACATCTGAAGCACAGCAGACCCTTATAACATGTGCAAACTGTCCTGAGCAGTGCTTTTCAACTAAGTGCTGATTGGCAAATACCCAACACCAACAAAGCAGCAGTGTGCTACTGGGATTCAAGCAATCTTTCCACAAAATCAGATATCTGAAAGAAATGAATATCAAAACATAGACTTCGGCTGTCTCGTGATTTTGTCCTGCTGCTTCTGAGCTCATTGAGTCTGAGGAACAAGCCCTGAGAGAGAAGGAGCACCAACACACTTGGAAAGGACTCCACTGTACTTCTACTTACTTCTGACCAGCATTACAAACTAACACAGGACTGTAAGCTGACTGAATTTTTAAAACTCCAGATTTTCTTGTGCTTAGAAGAGCTCCTGTTGGGATACTTCAAAGATTTCAAAAGGTGTGAGAGACTGTGGAGAAGGCTATACCCTTTCTGTGTAGCCTGCATGGAAGCCACTCAGCACAAGGCAGATCTGTGGTTTTAAACACTAGACTTAAATTCTACTTACAAGCAAAAAATTAGTCTGTAGTGGCAGGGAGAAAAGATGTGGAATCAAAGCCTTGCCTCAGAAAACAACTGTTTTGTCTCTGCCAAGGGCGCTTTCAGCCCCAGCTGCATTTAGTTCAAAGACAAAAGAGTCCACAGCTGGGGCTCAAATCAAAAATGATACTTTCAAATGACACTGGAGGCTTTAGGTCCCCAAGGTTTTTATTCATTTAAATGAATGAATAAATAAATAAATAATAACAAAACAGAAAAGAAAAAATATTTTAGTCTTTTTCCTTCTACTTTTTCCTTGGACATACTAATTCAGCTAGTCTGAAATAGCAAACAAGTTCCAGCAGCATCTATACAGGCTGGAACCTTCATTAGTTAATCAGATCATTCCCATTTTTGTACTCCATAATACAATGCTTTTACTGATTTCTTTAACCTTTCATTTTGGACACAATTAATGTAATCACACTCCCAACAATTTGGAGATGATTTCTTGCTAGCAAACTGCTACATACAGTGATGTGCCTCCTATTTCTGGCTTGATTCTCAAACAGCCAACAGAAATGGGAGTTTGAATTTAAGTTCTTTTTAATTATCTTTTCTTTCTTTCTAATTATCCTTTGATCACAGATAAGGGGAACAAATTACAAGAGTTTTTTCATTATCCTCAAAAGCTGATGATGTCTGCATGTCTAGTATAACATATTGGTGATGCTTATTGTTTCTGCAAGATGCCTTAACAGCATTTTGGAAGGAAAGTATGTATGCTACACTAGTACAGGATAACTCTTAAAAAAGCAGACAACTACCAAGATCATGAAGTAAACTGTATCCATGAAATGACTGACTGATTTTTTGATTAGATACAAGTCTGAAAAAAATTATCTTCAGTCCTTGATGCCCCATACAAACAAGCCTAATGTGAAAAACAAAGTTAAATATTCTAAAGTTGCTCTGGAGAAAGCAGAGACATTCTAATCTAAATCCCCAAGCTCCAAGTTTAGAACAGAGTAAGTCACCACCTCACCAGAATATCACATTTCTACGGTATTTTTCTAGATTTCGTCCAGCCTCCTTAACATGCCAAGCAATTTGGCATCTACTTCTGTCTTCGGGAAACTCTTTCACAATCTAATAGATCTCATTGTCAGGAAATTTTTCTGCACTGCCAAGTCGTTCCCAAGAGTGCCACTTTTATTTAAGGGAGGGGAACTGATTCTGGCAATGTTGTAGACGCTCCTCCGATATTTTGAGTTAGTGGGTGCAAGTAGCCAAACACCATCTGCTACCCAGCTGGTACAGTATATTTAGAGGCACCTAAAATCTTTCCAACCCTCCCTGGCTCATCTTTGCTTTTGGAATCAGCTTCTTAATCATTTTTAATCATTGTATTGTTTTGCTATCTGGAAAATTCCTTTATATGTATACAATTATTGGAAGGAAGAATTTAATTATAGTTCAGAGACTATTATTATGAACAAAGTAGTGAGGCAGGTTTTTTTCTCTCCACTTCAGTTTAATTATCTTTAACAAGTTTTAATTGTGTATCTTTTTTCAGTTTACAGCATACAAAGTGCCTCATGAGATGAACAAATCTACAAAAGTGGGGCAAGGTTAGTAGCCACATTTGTACATAAACATGAGCAGCAGTAGATCTTTTAGGATATTTGCAATAAAAACATGAAAAGGGGATTCTATATGGCAGCTTTAGCAGATAAATACTTTTAAGTATTCAGAAGGCATGTTTCAAAGACATGCTTTTGAACATGACTGTATGCAGTAAATTATTTTTGCTATAATTAGACTTAAGAAAAAGATAGACAAGTTAGAGTGATATCTTTTAAATGTACAAGGCGGTTGATGACTGCCCTATTACAGGTCCAAAGGAAGTCCTTCCCAGAGCACAGCCCTTACTGAATATTTTTCTCAAGACTCACTACAGTGAAAAATGTGTTTAGTCTGTGGAACACTTCTGCAACATAAAAAAGTGACCTATTCTTCATGACCTGATTCCAAATCCCACTGAAGTCAATGGTAGGCTTTGCACTGACATTAGACCCCAATGCATAGCTAAATATTTTACAGTATCATAATAAAAATTGCAGTAGGAGACAGGGTAGAGCAGGGATTTGATGCAAATCTTCAGTAAACTCATTGGAGCGACATATCATGTGAAAGTAAATGAGTGCTCCGTGCATTTGCTATTTAAGTCACTGTGAGTTTTGCCTCAGAATTAGATAAAGGATGTGGGGCATCCTCAGTTGGCTTCACCAATGCAGGCAGAAAGGTAAAATCTCTCATAAGAAAAATAATTTGTCCGTTTCAGAGAATACACAAAAGCAAATCTGGTCTCCATCATCTTCAAGATGCAAAATGAATATGCAAAATTAAGATCAGTCACTACTGAGAAGAAAGCTTATTTCTCCATATGAAATCATCTAACATGAAAAATGGAAACACACAAGGAAAACAAGATCTCATCTTTTGCAGCACACACATCTTCACTGAGGAAAATAAGTTCCAGTGACTGGGAGCAAACAAATACCATTCTCCACAAAACTGTCTCTGTAAAGAACGTTTAAAGCAAATATTTCCATGCCATCTGTCAAACTAGCACTCAATTTAAAAATAATCCAATTAAAAGAGAAATAATAATTTTTTATCACTTTTCAGCATTATAATCTGAAGTCCTTTTTCTGCCCTGGCCAAGTAATAATCCTTAAGATGCAAGCTTTCCCTTTGGAAGAACTTCCAGGGACCATAGTTGTACCTGTATAGTGTCTGCTATAATAGAAGAAATCTAAAGGATTTGATAGACTTGTTAGATGCAAACAATACTTCAGAGAGAGCTATGGGAATTATCTACTGATTGTCCTTCAGATCTTTATCTACAGCAGAAGAGACTGATTCTAAATGCAGTATGTATTGCCCTGGCTGCCTACAGCATCAGCTTTTCTAATGGCTGTTTCCTGACCCATTTCTATTAAGCACAGAGACCAGATGAGGATTTTTTCACTCTCTCCTCTCTGTTCATTTTGCAGCCTCAAATCTGTCACTTAATAAGAATGTTTACTGTGCCATTCACCATGGTCAAAAACAAAAGATAAGGGAGGCCAACATTTGAAATAATATGCAGCCCTTCAATCAATAATGCTTTCTATTAAATGCTCCATATCAAAGAAACTATTATTTGAAAGCAAGAATTTCTGATACATCAAACCTTTCAACCATACCAAATGCCTCATTCAGTCAATCAAATCAATCAATCTAATTAATAAATAAAATTCCTTGTGTCTGTTACATAACTGACAGTAGGAAAGGAGTGAGAAAGAAAACAGCATTTGGGGACTGGATTTACATATTTCTAACTGATTTTTTCAGCTGGTACTAATAGTTTTGGTTTTGCAAGAATAAAGCCAAACATAATAATTAAAAATGCCTTGATGCTGTTTAGTAAGTTTCCAAAGAATATAGGCCAAAACTGTTTTGACTGGGAGGAGAACATAGCACAGAACAATAAAGCAAATGAACTCCTACGGAAATAAGTTGGGTATTCGTTGAGTAAGGCATTTTCTGTTTATTCATCATAAAGATTATTTGGGTTTGTAGCAGAAAGGGTCGTTCTACAGAAAGAGACCATAATGAATATGATTCATCATTTAATGAATGCCTAATCCTTCGCCTTTAATACTCCATACCATCATCTACCCACTAGACAGATGTTATTTATAATGCCAAGCAGGGAGACTGAATATCTGCTTACAGCAAAGCAGTTCATCAAGCCTTCAAAGAAGCAGCCAAGTGCCACAGCATCATAGCTGTCCTGCTTCTTCTTGAGAAGCTACTTCTTTATGTTGAAATCACGGACAATACTTAAACCTGTGGTTCCAGGTGACATTTAGGCACAGAAGCTGAACTTTCTAATTGGTACTTACCTCACCTTTGGAAGTGTTTGAGAAGCTAATTCTGGAATTTCCTCTGTTATTTAGGCAATAAATATGCATATATTAAATATCTAATTTCACTGCCCAAAATCTTCTTTTCAGTAATGAAGAAAGGGATATTACATTTATCTGGAGATCTTGGCACCATCAAAAATAACGTCTGATTTAGTCAGGTATAAGTCATGTGGTTGAGCATTTCAGTTTCTTACTTTTAGAGAGCCCAGCAGGGAAACTATACATTTACATCACAATTTTTTTTCAAGTTTGGCTTATCTCTGTTTTTCTCCTTCACTGTCTGTGCATGAGATTTAGCATGAGTAACAATAGAAGGATGTTAACTCGAGTTTCCGTTTTGTCAGCATCATGGCAGCAGTCACTTAAAAAAGCAGAGTGGTCTGAGACTGGAAATCAGCACCATCTGATTGATTGATCAATAGGAAAGATTGAATGCTCAGCATGGCTGGTGTTAACAGCTGAAGTCCACTTCCATGTGTGAACCTCACGGAATTCTAGGAACACTGGTAATTTCATATTTGTAATTTATATCTCATATAGCAATTTACTCTGATACGAAACTTACACTTTTTCTAAAGATACCGTGCCTGAATTGTGTCTCTAGAATGGCATTCCAGGCACAATCAGCAATCCATACATAAGGCTACTCTCTGAGCCTGACAGATAGAGATTATTCATCCTGGCTTAATCAGGAAGACCCATAGATTCAATAAATATTCTGAACAAGAGTGTTTTCCAAAGCAACCAACACTACTTTGCTTTAATCTGAAACAGACCTATATTGAAAGACCTATGTGAATGTAATGTGTGTGAAAACCAACAGCTGGCTTGCTTACCAAATTCTCAAATATGAAGCTCTTGGAATATACACACATGACAAAACAGTAATCATCTGACACTCGTTTTCCTGCCCAACATCTACTAATAGCAGTGTATGTTAGAATCTAGTACAAACCAGATGCATAAACTAAGAAACTTAACGCACATCACCTGAAATTCTGTCTATACTTGAAAATTAAGAGCTACTCTGCATTAGAACCTTTTTTGATCCAGTACGTACTGAGTCAGATGATGTGGAGAATTTTCCGTTTACATCCACAATCCCTGGCCTAGAAAAATGGATTCAGGCTGTACTCATTTCATATTCAGCATCTAACTGATGAGTTTCTATTTGATCATTCTTTCACTCTAGCAAATAATTGTACTCTATTTTTTCTTAGAATGCAGGAAGGATTGAGTCCACAAAAATCATTTAAGCATCATAACCCTAAAAATTGTTGATAACTTGAGAGCCAATTATAAATACAGGCTGAGAATCCAGAAACTATCGGAGACAGGCTAGAAAGTGTCACAAACCCCACAAAGACACTGAAATAAGGTGACAGAAAATATCGAAAAGTGAGTATGGTTCTTCTCAAGGAATTAAACCATTAACTCCAGATCTTCAAGTGATGACTCAACTCACCATTTGCAGCAATAAATATGTGAGTGGCATATAGGTTGCAGCAAGTTTCCTCTCACAAATATGGAGGAGGAAAGGGAACAAAAGAACAAAAGAGAAGAAACAAAACAACCACACTGTTCCTCCTTTTAAACTTTGAAACATAATGTTTCAAACAATTGCTGGGAGATCTAGAATAAAATTCCTTTCACACCACACTTGAAGGAAGTACTTGAATTCAGGACTGCAGCTTCAGAATGAGCTAAACAGCTCAATACTTAGGACTTGCACGTAAGGGGTTGCTAATAAAAATCCTTGTCCAGCTGGGACAAGGCAGGGTCCTGGAGTCCTGCATGTCACAGATGAGGTGACTATAGCTTGCAAAGGATACAGGAGAGGAAGGAAGACAGAAAGGCAATCCTCTGGGAATTTTGTGTTCTACAAGTTTTAAATTAATCAAGCCCAGGGGCAGAACAAGCAAAGGACTGCATCCTCTCTCAGGAACACCTGGGAGCAAGGGAAAAGCCTGCTGGCACTCTCAGGACACAGGGAGTTACAGCCACCAGCAGAAACAAGCACTACATTTAGCTGCAGCTTTAGGCTGGAAGTGGCAATGACACAACCAATTTAAGCAAAACTGAGATATGTGAACATTTTTGAATTTAACCCCTAAAAATACAGAGAGTCGTAGTTTTCTTTTTTTCATGAAGTGTTTTTTTTATTGTGGTTTTACTGTGTATTGGGTGTCTGTGTCCAGGTGTGCACGGCCTGGCTCAGGAGCACAGTGATGAGAGGTCAGTCCCACAGTGCAGCCGGACAGCGCAGGGCTGAGGCAGCACCTCTGGGGAAATCTGTTTGAGAAAGGGCAAAACACTGCACACAGAGCGAGGGACAAAGTGTGACAAAGCCCTGTGAGCTCCCAGAGAGGATGAGCAGGGATGGAGCTCCAGGAACTCAAGCATGGACCACCCTGCAGCCCGTGAAGGCCACACCGTGGAACAGGTTTTCATCTGCAGCTCTGGTCACACCAGCATAATCCATGAGCTTTTCCAACATATTTCGTCTCCATGCTGTTGAGGAGAGAAAGTGAGAGTGGCTGGCTGGGTGTTTGGCAGCCAGCCAAGATCAACCCACCGCAGTTTGTAAGGAAGATCTGATTTTTGCTGCACTTCTCCATGGGATTACCTGCATTGGTTATGACTCTAATAATTTTTATAGCTATATAATCATATAAAAGTGAAAATTCTGACTGCTGGTGGTGATTTTGTCTCTATATCCAGACTATAACCTTTAATTTTACTTTTTCAAACTATCACACATCTCTATATGTATTTTTGTCATTACATACTATTTGTAAGATGACTATTATAGCATTCTTTAATGATACTGGCAAGTCTCTATCTCAATGGCAGATTGCAGTCCTTTAATTTAATTTTTTTTTTTTTTTTTTTATTAAAAAACATATTTANTTTTTTTTTTTTTTTTTTCAGTACAAAACCTAATTAAAATGGCAGAATTCCAATGGCTTCTCTACCAGGAGAAGAAAATGACATCTGCACAGGATAAAGATACTGGGGTTGGGACTCTTGATGTTTTCTTTTTTTTTTTTTCCTAGATATGTAAAGAAAATATTCTGTTGTACTTGCCCAACACAGAGTTTTTGGGTTTTGATTCTAGAGGCTCTGTTCCTGTATTGGTTTGGCACGACCTAGTTTTAGGTAGCAGGGGGCCTTCAAAGGTGGCTCCTGTGAGGAAGCTGCTGGAAGCTTCCCACCATGTCTGGCAGAGCCAATGGCTGATGGCTCTGAAGATGGACATCCTGCTGGCCAGAACTGGGCCAATGAGAGAGGCTGGTAATGCCTCTGTGATGACATATTTAAGATTAAAATCAAAACAGAGTCGGGGTTTTTTGCTTCTAGTCAGAGCAGAGGAGGAGGTGAGAACATGTGAGGGAAACAACATGGCAGCACCAAGGTCAGTGGGGAGGGAGGGGGAGGAGGTGCTCCAGGCACCAGAGCCAAGATGCCTCTGCAGGCCGAGGTGNGGTTTGGCTGCTGCTCGTGAGAGGGGACCCACGCCGGGAAGTTCACAGAGAACTGTCTCCTGTGGGAGGGACCCCACGGCCTCACAGGGAAGGACTCTTCTCCCGGAGTAGAGGAAGAAAATCCTGCTGATGGACTGACCAAAAACCCCCTACCCTGCCTCCCTGTGTTGTTGGTGGGAAGGAGGGAGGGCCTGGGGCGGGGGAAGGTGTTTTAAAGTCTTATTTTACTTCTCATTACCGTCCTCTGATTCTTTTAGTAAAAAATTTCACATAGCAACCAAGGTTGAGCCTGTTTTGCCCTTGAAATATTTCTCCCGCTCTCCTTATCTCACTCGTGAAGTCTCTGTTAACCCTTTTTCCTCTTTTCCCTCTTTTCCCTCCTTTTGCCCAGCTGTGTTAGGGGAGAGTGAGCAAGTGACTCTCGTGGGTGCCTGGGGTTGGGGCAGCGTCAAACCACGACAGTCCCTCACAAGAGGCCTGAGATCACTTCTGTTAAGAGTGAATCTTGCCTTCAAGATAACCTGAGAATTTTCCAAAAAGCAGTGATGGCATTTAGCATGAAGAGCCATTCAGAAAATAAAAACCAGAAACATTCGTATTTAAGATAATTCAGCTTTCTTCTCAGGGAATTTCTAAAGGATTATGAATAATACAGAAGAGAAAAAAAACTATTTTCATGCTTTGTTATGCAGTTGACTGACAAATATTTCCCATTTCAGAGTTTACCTCTGTTTCAAAAGCATTAAGGGTGAGCAAAGCCTGTTGCAGGTTCAAGCAAACATGATAGTTTAATGAAATCTTTGCGCTTCCTCAGTCCATGTACACTGCACTGTTTATCTCAGTTCTCCACTTTTATACTCCTGTACCTTTGTATAGTGTCTATGTTTTAGGGTCTCACAAAGATTTATTCAGTAGCACATCAGAAAAACAGTATTTTTGGTAGGAAAAGGAGAATAAAGAGTTACTGGGGGAAAGTTCCTAGTTAGCAATACCTCATTCTAAGAGCTTTTACTCAAAAGGCAGGATCAGACCTTGTTTCTCTCCAGGTTACAGCTTTCATCTGTCACCAAGCACAAAATTAATGCTTAGAAAAACTTGAGAATGGTACTTAAGACAGTGCTGGGAAAAGAAACTTTTCTACACTGCATGCACAGGTGCCCTGGGCTAGGTAAATGCCAAACTGACACGCAACTAATGCCCATTTATTTAGCATAGCAGTATTTCTTTTCTTTGGGGTGACGTATCCCATCTGGAAGCTGTCCCATAAGAATGAGAAATCTTGTAATTCATTCTTTCAATTGTTGAAAGCTGAGCTAATAATCTTAATATATCAATATACTAAAATATCCTTAGCTGATACTTCAGGTTACCTGATGGCTTTGAAAGCCTATTTTAATTAAGAAGGAGGTGATGCTTTGAACATTTCAGGTCAAGTCAGTTTCCTGAAAGTGAGTTACATACTGAACAGTAGTAATGCAAAGTACAAATGACGATGTCAGTAAATCTTCAGCTTTAGCACCAGCAAGACACAAGCAACCACCTACAAAATGTAACAGGAGGAAAAAATTCTTAATGATTCTAAATCACAGTGGGCCTGCCTCCAAAGCAAAGGAAATTAGGCAGAAGACAGAGACCCATAACATAAGAAACAGAAATGTCTCACTGAAACCAGTGCTAAAACACCTGGGAATAGCTAGCCACATCTTATACTTAGCAAGCTGAAGAAGTAGAAAAAGGTAAATTTAAAAAATTGCATCAGGATAGGAGAACCCAACTGGAGATAGAACTGCTAGTTTCTTTGTTATGTACTTCTTTTAACATCAAATTATTTCAGAAAACAAAATCATCAAAAAGTCAGCAAATTTCACATGAATGATTACTTTTCTTCTATGAATATGAAAAGAAAGTTTCACAATTCCATGGCAGAATATGCCATTTCAAGAAAAATACAGGTTACTATTTGGATTAAAGCATTATTATTTCACAGTGTAGTTTCACTCCTTCTTTCCCAGCCATCAATAGAGAACTGAAAAGTTTATTGATTCATTCTGCATGTATCCATTCATTTAATATTCTTTTGCTCTAACTTTTAATCAGCAGCAGGAAAGTCTCGTCTCTCCCTAAAAAACAAGGCAACATTTTCATCTTCAAAACCCCAGAGAACTTAAATAATTTTTTTATAAAATTGAGAAGTAGAGAGAGATTCTCTCTGGACTGATTCTTTCTCCTATTTTTGCACCTGCATTATCCTCCTGGATTATCCTGCTGTCAGCTGCTTCTGCACAGAAAACACTGATATATGCACACCACTGACTGAAGTCTTTTGCTTTTTCAAGCCATGCTCACCCACTTCACAGTTGATGCTGCACCATCAGCAGTATTTTAGTACAGATAAAAAAAAAGCATTTCATTACTTAGGCTTCTGCAACAAGGGCACCCTTATAATCTGGCAAAAGAGGTGTAGGATAGGAAAAAAAAAGAATAAATAGCTGACTAGTGTAGAGGGAGCAGTCAAAGGTTCCTACCATCGTTTGCAGAGAGGTCTGGAGCTGAATGAATAATGCCAGTGCTCAGAGGCCTCTTGTGGCACCACATTCCTTTTAACATGAGCAAGGAACCATTGGCATCTGTAAACTTTGTTTACGTGATCAAACTAATGGAATATTTTATCCGTTAGAATTGTTGAGGATTACAGTGAAACTGTCCCTTTAACATGCACTTGAAAGTCTATTTCAGAACACAGAAAAGAGTTTTCTTCAAGTAGTGTATTATTTGAAAATAACGAGAAGACAGCTGGTGTTTGCAGAGGTCAAAGATATTAGTGAAAATAGCTGAAATTTTAGCCGAAACACTAGGTATTGCAGCAAGGAGAAACTGTAGAAAAGGAATAACATGCTGAAAAAAGAGTCCTGTGGGGCACAAATAGAAGATCTGACATTTTCTGACAGTTTAGATAAATCCATTGTAATGAGAAAAGAAAGATTCTGTACGAAATCAATTCTTTTTGCAATACTTATCCTTGGATGTTCTGAAGAACCATTTCACATCTCAGAGATGACATCCTTTTCTTTAGGGCCTAATCCAAAAACTGTTTAAGTTAGTGGGCTGAAAAAGACTCAGCTCAACTCAGAATGATAGCATCTGCCATAAGATTTGTTTCACATCTTTACAGCTTCAAAAGCATCACAGACATATCTCCAGGAAGTGAAGAGGGAGGAGGCACACATCCAACTGCCCCCAAATCTTTGTTTGGTTTTTTCACTGTTTGAAATCTTTCCCATATTTTTTTTAATGGTGCTAAAAAATGATCCATCCCATCACAGGACTCCATGGAAAAGGAAGAACACGTATTGTTTTTGCAATGTGCAGTCTGCATTAGTATAGTTACATTATAATTCTTTTTAAGTTAATTAAAACATTTGATCTAAAATGTGTAAATAAAATAGAAGATACAATGGAAACACATATAAACATGTCACATAAAAAGGTTTCCTTGAAAACGAATAGACTGGAGAAAAAGGAATTGTGATGCATGTGGAGAAAGATAAAAAGAGCAGAAAGTCAAAACTAAAATACTCAAGCCAAGACTCCTACACAAACAAATACACGGCGGTGGAAGAGAATGTAAAGTTCTACATTTAGAGTTTTCTAAACCATTTTACTTTGTATATTTAAACAATGAGGCAAAAGGAAGCTTCCTCCACAGAATAGTCTGGATGGCAGTTTGTTCCAGTGAGAGATAGAAAGAAGTAAGGATATAAATACTGCCACAGTGACAGTTTTACACACGGTTCTGTTACCAGATTGAAGTCAACAAATCAGAGGTGCATTTGTGAAAGAATTTATAAAAATATCCCTGGAAGATTAACCAGGAATTCAGATACTATTAGTAGCAAATGTAGGAAGATAAATTGTTCCTGGTTTTTAGACTTTAATTTAAGTAAAATTGAAAAAAACCCTCTCCCTAACTTAATGTCAAAACATAGTGCTGAAGCTGGTGCTGATTAAACTGTAGAATCCTTTGCCAAAGCAGTATGTCAGATGTCCCATAGCTTAAGATAACAGAAACTTGAAAAAACCTCTCAGGGAACTGCTGTAGGAAATAGGCTGGAGGACAGCCAAAATGACCAACAAATCTTTACTACTACTGATCCAAGTAAGGAAGGAAAAGAAAGATAAAGAAGAATAAACAGTGCTCTCCCTTCCTTCTCTGCCTTGAATGGGCAACAGTATCTGCAACGCTGCAGTCACCACATCTTTCCTCGTCCCACCCTGTTACTGCACCACATGTGTGCTCCAGTGACCTCCACGGACAATAGCAAATTTCTCATTTCCTTCAGCTGAGTGGAAATCAGACCCAGGGGGAAAAGCTGAAGAACAAATCTCATCCCCTATACCTTACTGATTAGGCACGTCTTTGTTCACTTCAAATATAGCAGACTCTTCAGAACAGTTTTGCCTTTAAACAGCTGATAGCATAGGAGAGGGAGAGGAATACCTGGTGTGGATTGGGTCTTTTACGTAACCCCGTGTTCCTTGATTAGTTGTTAAAATTCTTTATAGTCTCCATAAGGAGAGAACTGGCATGAGCACAACTTTCTTTTGAGAAACTACTGTAGGAAGCAAGTCTGCCTTCTACTTTGTGTGATAGCTTGGTGATTAAAGTTCTTCCTCAGCAAACTGGAAATCCAGGTTTAATTCTTTCTTCTGCTTTAGCATATTCAGGATCACACCTATTTCTCAAGCGACATACATTATGACACAGGCTGCTAGATAACAAGGCATCAGAAACATCTTTTGATAAAGCTGCATCATTGTACTGGGAGAAGAAACTGAGATTATTTGGGTTGTAGATAGAGAATAGAAAAAGGAAGATTTCAAATTGAAACAGGTTAAGACAAGCAGTTATGAATGAGAATCCTGATTTCCAATCCTTATACTTAGGATTGGAATGGATGGATAAATGATTGGATACAACAACCATTTAACCACTGAGATAATAAGAGAAAATCTAGAGAGATACCTCTCTTGTTTTCTACTATTTTTAGCATGTTTGTTTTCCACCTTTACTAAGTCACTTGCCAGTTTTCCAGCATCTGTGGTAGTCAGCTTTGTTGTAATCATTCTGAAGTGAAGCATTAGATGATAAAAAAAGGGCAGAATGTTTAATATCTAAGGCTGCTCCTGGAATGCATTTTGTTGGGAGGCAGTGCAGACACATACTCAAGCAAGAAAAACTCAAAAAATCAACTTTTGTTCCTATCTTTACCTCTGCACTCAGTGAAATGAATACATCTTATTGGAAAGAAATACACATACTCCATTTCCCTTTCTGTTTTCTCTACCTCTAGAATCAATTATGAATACAACTAGCAAAATCACTTTGTTCAATAACAGTTTGAGGGTAGAATCCATGTTTTGGAATGTTTCTTACATACCCCTCTCTATTACTTGCCTGGTTGACAAAATTCCTCAAGGAAACTCCTTAAGACTATACCAGTGTAAGACATTTCAACTTTTTTCCTTCCTTACTTTACGTTCAAACACAAGTTTGGCTTTTTTGGCTTAAATTGGTTTACATTTCATGTGCATTCATTGTTCTATAAGTGTATGAATGTTTCTTAATAACTAATAGTTTTAAACTAACTAAAATGCCCAAACATACACAGAGTTTACTCATGAAAATTTTGTGTCAATTTTTTCATATTTCCTGCAATCTGTACATATTTTGTCTAATTATATTTGGAAGTACATCTGTTTGGACACCTGCAGAATTACTGCAAGCTGTCATTTTCATTCTTGAAACATTATTTAAATTTTAAATTTGGCATCTGTCAAAAACAAACAAAAAATACTATTGGAAATTATAATACAGCAGCTAAAATTTGCTGTATTTTACTGAATCCCACAGAATGACAGACAATGCCTTCAAACTGGATCTTTATGTCAGCACTATGGAACAGAAGAAAAATCACCATAAGTGTTATATTTCTAGTAAGATATATTTTATTCTGATTAAGTCCCTACAAAACTGATTGGATGAGATAACTTGAAAGCACTGACAATATGTTTTTTTCGCCTCAAAGTAATGTTGAAAACTTTCACATTGGTCCCAGTAATATGAGTCTCAGTAACAGGCCCTGTTTGACAGACTAGGACACAGAAAGCTGTCAACCTAAGAGTAGTCTGAAGATGATTGTTAAGGGGATTTGGTATTTCGTGTATTTTGCCTAATAGGGGAGCCTGTGCTCAGCATTTCCTGAAGCAAAAGAAGACAGATGAAATCTCTGGGCACTTCATTGCTGCTTTCTCTCAAAGATTTCCTGTCAAAATGGGCCTATAAGGGAAGAAAGGTTTTCAATAACATTTTTTTTTTTTACCTGGCAGGATTTCCAGTCTTGCTATGAAAGAGTTTGAAGGCGCTGTCTTTGTGAAAACATTGCTGCCAAACTACCATATCTAGTTGTGTTTAAAAATAAAAAAGCAATATGACTCACATTACCATAGTGTATACTACAAACCCGGGTTTGATTGACATTCTATCCATATTTTATACAGTGCTTTTTTTCTTCCGTCAAATGGAGCAAGCGACCTTGATGTTCCTGTGCTTTGCAGCTTAAACAGGGAAAGCATATTTGTTGTCAACTTCTTTAGGGATACAATTTTCAACAGAGTACGCAGGGAAAAGGAACACAACTCCTATTATTAATAATAGGAGTTATTCATGTAACTTCTTGTTCATCTCATTGAGACTTCACCCTTTTATGTCAGCCTTCTTAGGAGGTTGCTATGTAAATTTTAGCTGCCCAGAATTAAAAGGAACAAAGAAAATGATCATTCTTTGTGACATCAATTCTAAATAAAAAATGTTGCACATGTCTGAAAATACTAGAATTCCCCAAGGAATTTAATCTTGCGTGTCACAGTGCCACACCCAAGTGAAGCAGGTGCATTAAAAACAGCTACACATACATAGCCACTGCAACCATAAAAACCAAGTGCATTCCCCTACCTCATCAGCAAAAATGAGCAAATAAAAATCTCATTTTCAAAACTACCTCAGATTCTGGAGATTGTTTTGAGAAAATGAAAACAATGTCCAAAATTAGCAAATCATACAAAACCTGCAGCTTAAGTATAAAAAATAGTGCTGTCTGTTTAAGGCAAGTAATGTAGCAGGGTTGAGACAGGGCTGTTCCTCTGTTGAGGAGCCTCACCTCTTTTAGGTTTATTTTTGTGCTGCTTTTCTTGCAAGGAGGAGGCTACTTAACCTGCTCTCATGTGAGCTTTCCTCCTAGAAGTGGAGCAGGAAATTCGAGTTTTGTAGGTCTGAGGTGTTAAATTAACTTGATTTATTACAGACTCGGTGGAGGATTTTACTTTGTGGCCTGAGAACCCCCTGCTGTCTGAGAAAACTCAAGTGATGCACATTAACTCTGTCTAAACAGACTGTGGAGGATAATTTAATTTGCTGCAGAATGATTTGCTCCAACAGGGGTCTTGAACAAGGAAAAGGGGATGTGAAGCTTACTGTCTGTTATTGGTAAAGACAAGTTATCTGATTGGAAAATGGATAAAAAATTACTGTATTTTTTTTTTTAAAGAAGAAGCATTTGTCAGATGGGGATGATGGATACTTTTTCCAGGAAATGGGATCAGCAGGTATTATAGAAAAAAAAAAAGGATGGAGGGGAGAGGATGCAGCACTAAAAGCAAGAGCTGAAACAAAGAAAATGCAGTGAACTTGGGGAGAGCAGTCTTTTGAGGTTGGTGGCTCTCAGAAGGCTAAGGAGGACTTTCAGGGTCAGACGGGTGTATTGGCATGGTCAGAGTGACAGAGGGAAATGACTTTGAAAGACTGGGGAGGACTCAAGACCTGCTGCGACAAATGTGAGACCAAACTGACCAGCAAACTGAGCATGAAACTTCAGCAGAGGTAGGTGCACATTACTTAGCACATGCCTGGCAGACAGTGGTCCTGCAAACTATATCATGCTACACACTAATGACTGGGAAAAGCAGAGCTGAGAAGATCTGCACAATTCTGAGTCCAAAGAGGAAATCAACATGCCATCACCACATCAGGAGATGGAGTATGTTAGATGGAGTAAGTCAGAAGTACAGTTGAAGGTATTTATCTCTCCAGGACACAGCAAAGAAAACAGATGCTTTTCTGCAGCCTCAGTCAAACACTTACTACTCATGCAGATCCCTTAGCATAGTTTATCTGTAGCTCAATGGACCTGTTATTGCAATGCTCTGCCTTGGCAAGAAATCTGGGATTCATATTTCTCAGACTGTTTTGGAGGCTATTGCATGAAATATTTTTAAATGCACTCTCCAAGAATATATGTAAGAATGTAATCTTTTTATATAAGTAACTACTATGTAATATTCCAGTAACCCATAAACATTTTGATTGACAGTAGGGCCAGATCTGAGCTGGATAGGTACCTATAGATGCAAGAAGCCATTGAGCCATACATGGAATGCAGAAGTGCAGTAGGAGCTTTTAGCTCTCTTCTTCATTTCCCCCACAAATCCATGTTTTGACAGGTATCTGTATTTCTGGGGCAAAGAACTCAGTTACAAGGTTTTTTCTTGCAGTAGCTTTTCATCAAGTGAACCTCCTGCAATTCATCTACACGTGATCCCAGTCTCATGGAAGAAAAAAAAAAAAAAAAAGTAGTTCACCAGACTGGAAAGACAGAGAAAAGGAGAACGTCTCTGGCAGTATGGTTCAGTCTTTACCAATTCTTCAGCTTTGAAACTTCAAAAAAAGATGTAAAATCAGGTGTTTCCTTAACAGACTGACAGAATTCCACATGATACTCTTGAAAGTAAAGAATGGATGCCCTGGACCCAGACAGGCTTCTGTCACTGTGACTTGGCAGAGGCATGGAGTTAAAACTCATTTAGGCCAGAAGAGCACTTCTGCTTTGTCCAGATGCGAGTGGTGAGATGCTGAAGAGTGTTTGACGAGCTACGGAAGTATCTGTGAGACCGTGTCACAAGGCAGGTTTTGTTTGGCTGGGGCGTTTCTCCTTGCGTAACATGATCCAAAGTAAAGCAGAATATTCAAGGAGAAAAAAAAAAAAAAAAGATAATTTTGCCATCCCTCTTCTCCCCAGTCCAACTTCGGATTTATAAAAATTAGCGGACAAAAAATGTACTTAAAGCCATGGTTAAGGCTCTCTAGTACATGCCGTACAAAAAGGTTTGGATTAATAAGCAAAACAAAACTCAAGGTAACTTGACATTTATGCCCTAGTTTAAAAAACAAACAAACAAACAAACAAAGCTAAATGAAAAAAAAATTGCACCTCGTATCATTTTTTTATACACAATTTTATATGGAAGCACAGAGTCTACACTTTTAAAAACACCATTAGATTATTTGCCAAATCCAGGTGATGCCGTATAATTCATTTCCAAAAACATCTTCTCCAGGAAACACACACACAAGCCTTTTAAGGATTCCTTGCCCCCATTTATCATTAGTAAAAACTTGTGAATCACAACAAAAAATTCCACCATTCCACAAAATGCCATTATTCTATACTACTATCACAATTTAATACTTCTCTCATTACCAGGATTCTTCTTTCAGCAGCTATTCCTAACTTCCTTTATTTTCAATGCAATCTGGTTCCACATATAACTCTCCCTTTTCCACATCCTCTTGCACTATAGAGCAGCTGACTAGAACCAGTCTTATAATTAAAAATTTCTATGCCAGCACCTGCTGAGATCTGCAACACTTTCTACTGCAGGGAATGGAGAAACAGGGGAAATACAAGATGGGCTGTTACAAGCAACCTATGTTTTGCATCATCTGAAGCTGTAAGTACATTATTCTTTTCAAGTATGTACACTGCTAAAAATTTCATGTAGAGAGCCATTAAATTTGTGTCCATTTAGACACTCCATTAAGTTTTCAGACCACTCTTTAGGTTTAAGATTTTACCTACCTATAAATTATAAGCAAAACAGTAACTGGATGGACCGTGAATTGTAAGAGTACAAGATACATGACTGTGAGGTATCCAGGGCCAAACATCACATCAGATCCATGAACACTGGACAGGAGCTGATCTTCACAGTGATGTAGAAGCACTTTTGTCAGGTGTTGCAACCCTCTGATGGGGCCTCATTTAGAGAACAAGGTGCCAGGTAGGATCAAATAATAGCACTTCTATGCAGCATTTTAGGAATTGCATGAAAATTTGACCGTATACAGGTTTTTAAAATTCTGGTGTTTTAAGTTTAGAAAGTCCACAGTTCAAACAACTTACTCTCTAAATACAAGAGAAAAGGTGCAAAAGAATAAGACTGTAAATCACAAGGGAACGGTAATGTTCAAATATGCAGAAATCTGTTCTGCATGCAATAATTGCAAATTCGGTCCTTTTTCTAGAGAATAATATGCCAAACCATGCAAACATAATACTTTGCCTTCTTTATTTCTGTTGACTCTTAAGCACTTTGATGGTCTTCCTATATTGTTTTTATACAATTTCCAAGTAGCATTCTTGTTCTGGCTTTGTTTTCCTTTCTTCTTTATTTTTGTACTAACATCTCTGAGAATCCATTTGTTGAGTATGTGGTGCTAAAAACACTGAGGCTGCTTTTAGAATTAAGTCAAACTCCAAACAAATAAAGCGGAATGTGGCGTTGGCAGCTTTTTTAGCAGAATTTTAAAAAGCTCTAGAAATTTAAAAAGAAGAAACCAACTGCTTCCTCTTAAACAGCAAAAGTGGAACTATCAGAAAATAGATGGGTCTAAATACTTTACACACTCAATTTTCCCCCATCTTCTGCTTCCATCACATTTATTTTCTCCCATTTGAATCTATGTTTGACTGCTGAGTTAGGCCCAGGTAGTCAAACACTGTTATTAACTGGCCTTCTAGAAAGAAATATACAAGCTGTTTTCAGCTTTTACTTAAAATGTGTTTCTATAAATAGTAAATGTCAGGAAATAAAATGAACTGGAAAAATATTTGTTAGTCTTTGCCATTAAGTCAAACAGCGATTCTTACCAAGTTCTAGTAGAACCACCTCCTCACGCTCACAAATTCAGTGTGGTCAGATAACAAAAAAAGGCCAGTTTTGGGGATCACTCCCAATGGCTCACTCTTTAGCCTCTAAAACCACCTACTCAATGTAATATTCTCAAAGCACTGCACTCAGTTGATTAAAGGCATGTGTGCTGTGATGTAAACATCACAGCATCACCAAAGTGTCAACATCGTCAAACATTAATTTTGGAATTATTTTAACAGTCTGACTACACAGCAGTTCATCAGGGTATTTGAACTAAAACATCCTTGCTAATTTGTGCATATATACTACAAATTAATGAAGTAATACACTGCAGGATCTCCTGCTCTTTTTAACGCCAAAAGCATTATCCACACATCATTTTCCATATGAAGGTAAGCCATTATTCAGTTACACTCAAATTCCAACATCTGTTTTTGGAAAAAATGAAACATCTAAGTCTGTTACAGAAACTAATAAAATAGTCTCACTAAGTTTCTCAAGACAATAATGAATCATAAGCACCAGATTTCTCAAAGCTTTCCTGTGAACAGCATGGGAGACAAACAGGGCCAGACTGATACTTTGACATCAAGTACAGAACAGCAGGGATGACGAGGTGGAGCAACCCTCAGAATGAGCTGGCAGCAGTTACAGCCCCATTAGACATCATAAATTTTCTACTCAACTCCAGTACCTTGGTGGCCATTAAAATAGAATCAGAGGGACAATCCCAGCTCTGGCATTGCTCGGAAGGAGCCTTAAAAAGAGCTATTAGAGTGTAACAGACTTAGGTCTGTAGCATAGTTTGGGTTGGAAGGGACAGTCAAGGGCATCCAGTCCAACCACCTTCCCTAAGCAGGGAAATCTTCAGTAAGTTCAGTTGCCCCCAGAGCCCTGTCCAACCTGACCTTGTATATTTCCAGGAATGTGGTATCCACTGCCTTTCCTGGCAACCAAATCCAATGTTTTACTACCCTCATTGTAAAAAACTTCATCCTTATATCAAATCTAAATTGACACTCTTTTAGTTTAAACCATTACCCCTATCCTATCACAACATGCCCTCCCATCTTTCTCATAGGCCCCTTCAAGTACTGAAAGGCCACAGTAAGGTCTCCCTGGAGCCTTCTCTTCTCCAGGCTGAATAACCCCATCTCTCAGCCTCATAGGAGAGGTGCTGAATCTGTTTAATCACCTTTGTGGCTCTCCTCAGGACCTGATCCAACAGGTCCCTGTCCTTGCTCTGCTGAGGAACCCAGACCTGGAAATTGTACCTGCTGGCAATGCTGCTTTTGATGCGGACCAGAATACACATGCAGAGTAAAGGAGTGTTCTTCTGTTTACATGATCCTCCTGCCCCCAGTAAGTTGTCAGTTTTTTCCCTATTTTCACATATCTGATGCATATCAATATCTGATGCATATCAATATCTGATGTAGCTATACACATACTGAGGTTCTTTAAATATTGTATGAATAGGCTGATGTTAAAAGAAATTGGGAAAAAAAAAAACAAAACCAATGGGGACATCTGCTCTGGGAAAGACTGAAATATGAGCTCATCTTTCCATAGGCACCAGAGATTACGCAGGACAGGAGGGACATTGCACATGCCCTAATTTCAGGGAAATCTTCAGTTTGAGTTGCGCCCTGCAAGTCTTAACAGAATCCCATCACTAGACACAGAGCCACAGCACACCAGGTTTCATTAGTTTCATTGCTTGCAAACTGTGTGGTTTTTTTAATAAAACATGAACAACTGAAAACAGAAGCCTGCCTACCAGGTGGGATTTTTTTGGTTTGTTTGTTTGGTTTACTTGAAGAGCTTGAGAAAAAAACCATAATATTAAGCAGTAATTTTGCCTGTGTTTTAAATCACGCTATCAGCAGTGAAATTACAGATGAGAGAGGTAGCTAAAATGACTGCTGATGCAGAATGAGCTGAGCCTGCCATCCCTACCCAAGCCTGGTGCAGGCTGCTGCCACCCTAATCAAATTCTTCAGGTTATTCTGGATTCTTACATTCACTACAGCAAAAGTGAGTTTCCTGGTTAATGCTGTAAAGCAACACTGAATAAATACAAATAGTTTAATCTTTCTCTGCAGTCATATCCTCCCACAGTGGTAAGTGTAATTAGGAAAATGCTACATTGCATGTCTTGAATAGTGAATGTAGCTGATTGTTAATCATTATATTTACATAGTTTATATGAAAAATATTTAAATTCATGAATGCTCCAACTTTTCTTTGCCATAACATTAATACCTGAACTGCATCTGAATGTACAATAGTGTATTTGTAGCTTACTGGTTCTTCTGCAATGTCCTTGTAAGAAAACTGTTAGACAATGAACTTCTGCGTGTAGAGAGCATTTGGGATTAAAAAGGGAGTATTTTTTGGATAAAAGTGACATATGCATGGAGGGAGAGAGGGGAAAGATACACATCCCAAGCTGACATGAGAAAGTGTTCACATAAAGGGCAAATTGTAGTATATTAAAAGAATATTTGGGGAAGTGCCTTTTATAAAATCCTTTTTTTTTGTAGAAGTAATTGTGAATAATCTTTCATCTGTGTTTAACATCCATGAAATAATGATTTCTACAAAACCACAGTGATAAAAAGGTTTATACGAAGCATGCAATTTCATTTTGCCAAGAATAACTGTCTTGTATTTGTTTTATAGAGAATAGACAAAACAAAAATGTATCACATATTTTGAGAACACAAAAAAATAAAAACACTTTTAACAAATAGCTCTTTAGAAATTTGACTGGGAAGCAGTGTATGCTTACTGGCAATATCTCTGATAGGATTTGTAAAATCATAGAATGAGTGGATAGAGTATTATTAAAACATATTTTAAAACGTGAGCTGGGAGAAAGAGCAACTGTTATTCCATAAAAAAAGGTTTAGAAACCAGGGCATTATTTCCAAAACCACTCAACTTATTTTCCAGGTGCTCAGTGTAGGCTACCATGGACTAAATTTTCAGAAAGTGAGTATTTACACCTTTAAACACCTTGTTTCACTTAAAAGTCAAAATCCAGACACCTCAACTGAAAACAATAGTCTTTTCCTAAATAAAACTGAAAAAAAAATTGAGATACAAAAATAACGTTCATATGAATTTATTAGTTTTTCCTCTCTTCCTTAACTTTTTTTCTCTTTCTATACTGTCCAGCCAAGAGGGAATTTTGTTTTTAAAATAATCAAATAAAATCATTACTTATATTACCCTATTACACATCTTCACATTTAGATCATGTAAATACAAACCAATGCCCATTTGATTTGTCCATTCATGTCCAAATTTGGACATATTCTAAATATTCTCATATACACACTTACCTAGTCAAATACATGCATAAATGAAAGCAATAGCGTCCACTTCTAATACAGTCTTGAAAAATGCCTCATTCAGGTACACTGCAACTTCATGAACAAAGGCTTAAAACAACCTTAGCCTCCCTGTAGGCATAACTATTTGCAGTTTTCTGTAGCTCTTAATTTGTATTTAGCCCATATTCCAAAAAGGATTATCATTAATCTATGATGTACCTTATACACATTCACTTGCTAAATACATTAAGTGCAGCATTTCATGACCAAGGTACCCATGAAGATTTATTTATTAATAAGAAGTAGAATAGTGGTAATGCTTGGGGAGTGATTAGATTATTAGTGAAGTATTTAAAACTCACAAGTGCAGTGAGTGAACTGACCCCTTGAATGATTTAAAAGCTAATTTTTCAATACTTTCAGTACTTACACAGTGAGATCACTAGAACTAAAATAGAAGATTTCAAACCATTTCAACATATAGACATGTTGTGCCATAATATTTCCTAGAGAGCACATGACAGTCCAGCATCTCAAGTAAAATCAATTACTTTTTAGTTCAAGATCCTCAGTCACTGAAACAGGATATTATTATATTATTTTGTGTCCTGAACAATATCTTGTTCCAGTTTCTAAGGAAACCAGCAGCAAAAACTAAGTTTACAGTGCTGCATCCTCCAGAAATTGACTACAACGTTACTCTCTAGGGTATTATTACCAAGTGCTATTTGCATTTAAATTTGTATAACCCTTAAGCAACTGGATTGTTTGTTTATATGCACAGTTATGATCTACCAGGTATCTAGGTGTAATTTTTCACCTCTCTGCACAGGTTAACAACATATTGGCATTTAATAACTTAAAAAGCTAGATTTCAAATCAGGAACACCATTTGGGAACTTTCATTTTAGAAATTTCTTTTTGCCACCCTCAGTGAGATGTCTGTCTGAGACTCAGTATGTGCTTCATTAATGGATGTCACTCATTTGGTTTCACACATGGGAAGAACCAGGCAAAGTCGTGCTGCTCTGTGCTACAAATAGGCAGAGTCGAGGAACAGTGTATTTGTTTTGCACAGGAGGTTTTGGAAACTGGCCTAGGGGAACTGGGTTACATGTTCCTAAGGGAAGTCAAGGAAAACTCTAGATTTTTCTTGACAGACAATTGCTCCTTTTTCAGAAATGCCCAACAAATATTCTGATGAGTTACTGATGCTTTTATAGTTGAAAATTCTCCATACAAACTACTTAGCTGACCAGAGATGACAAGGCCCTGACATCAAGTTTCTGTCTTCAGAATATACAGAATTGTTTTAAAATCTGTTCTCAGAGAATGCCACAAAAAAGATTCAGGGGTTGTCTTTTCCCACCAAAATCAACATCAGTTTGTCAGCCAGTGGAAAATCCCCCTCCTTTCTATTGTGTTTTAAGGCTTTTAAATTTTAATTTTGCAATTATTTTTTCACAAGAAAAAGTCTTATATAAACTTCTACAAGCTCTATATTTGTTCTGCATTTAGCGATAGAACTTCGTGAACAGCATAAAAAAGGGCTATTCTAAAGAAATCACTCATGACTAAGCAATCACACTTATCTAAAGAAACAGATTATGAATATAAGAAGCATTATATTTACAGTCAGTTATACTTTAGTCAAATGAGCAATAAATAATAATTAAAAAAATTGAAACCACAAAAATATTTAATAAAATATTTTAAATATTTAAATGAACACTTTTTAAAAAAAGTTAAAGTTATTCTTCAAGGTGATAAATGCACATTTCTCATTGCTTGGATGCAATACATCTTTAGTTAATTACATAATGCCTACTGTTATGCATTTATTTGATGCTATAGCTTCTTTTTACAGCAAATAATTAGCATAAGATTACTTTCAAGATGGATTACTATTTGATGATTGTTAAGTTCATTGGGCACTGCTGCTGATTTTGTACACTTAACAATAAAGTAAGTCCCTGTTATAATCTCACCCCAAGTAGCACTGAGCACCTCTTAAGACACAATGAGACCTTAAATCAGCCAGTCAGCGAAAGAACTTGTGGCTTCGTAGCTCATAAGATCAGTTTTCAGCTAGAAGTGGAAGGCCATATATTGTAATAAATCATTCTTTGACTTTAATGAGCATCTCTCACACTCAAGTCAAAGGTTGTGTATTGAGGAGGATGTTTGACTACTCTGTGCTCAGAAAGTAGAGCAAATGCTGATTCATTTGCCTACCAAGTGAGAAGCAAAGGCAGAAGCAAAGGCACATCTTGACAATATTACACCTGTTGGGCCCAGATCCCCAAGGCTGCCTCCAGCACTGAGCCCCAGCACAGCCAGGCTGCCTCTGCAACCCCCCCACTTCAGTCATCCACAGGTAGCAGAAACAGAGAGACCTTTGACACCACTAGAGATAAGATTTCTTGAAAGGAAACACTACTTCAAGGAGAGGATAACTCGAAAATAAGAAAGGGAAGGTCAGGAATAGAAATGGGAACAAGACTAACCAGGTTTTAAAAAATAAGCCTGTCTTAAACAGACATGAAATGAAACCCCTGAGTAATAAGCCTTATTTCTGTGTCACAGCTGAGCCATCTATAGGAAATATTGTATCACTGGTATTTAAACAAATAGTAAGGAAGGGAAGAACAGCACTCTTCACTGCAGAACCAAGAGGCTTTTTGATTTTCTGTTTCTCAGTTCTTTTTTATATCTTCCCCTTTAATTTTGGCAGCTGGTTTGGGACAAGACCTGCCCCTGTGGCAGGGATATCACCAAAATGCAAAACACTCTTCAGCTACCACACTCCCGTAAAGTTTCCTTGTGGGACTCCTTACAAATGCCTGGCTATTTCACATACTCATGTCAGAGCAAAATTCAAGCTCAGAAATACAAACCAAAATTGTTAAAAAGGTTTTTAAGATACTCCCTAAGAAGGAGATAATCATTCATGAGAATTGATGCAATCCTTTCAAGGAATAAGCTCTTGCCAAAGACTGAATTAATTTAGGGGGGCCGTGTTGAAGCCTGCATCCTGTTAAGAATACACAAGCGGAAAATGTTTCATACATATTTTGCATCCATTTTTCCACTGTCTAATTGGTCTGGAGGAGTGAGATAACTCACAGCCTATTGTTCTGGCAAGCCACAAGTGTAAAGAGAGAAGGGAATTGTTAACAAGCTAATAGTCCAGTAACATGACTCGATCATTTTATTTCTATCTGTTGGAGGGATGTCACAAATTCTCATGTAGGAAATTTGCTCTTCCTTTTGCCACAAGGATTAGCCACAACCTGCAATACCAGTCCTTTGCTGGAAGGAATAGTAGAGGAGCTTCACTGCTGTGTTATTATGTGGGATCTATTATGTTTTACATTTTTCAAAAATCTTTAAGCTAGATCTTTGACATTCAGCTGCCTGTAAAGACATACACCACCCGATGAGAAGCTTTGATGTGCATTTTGAGGATTAAATAATCTAGATGGAAGGCAATGTGTTTCCAGCCAAGAAGAAAACTATGGAGGAAATTTTGTCTCCTGCTGTTCAGCACTGCTGGCAGTCAATACCTTTTAGCCTACCCTCTAAATTTGATTTCATACATATTTACAGACTATTTTTCCTCTTACTACTAATTCTTTTGAGACCAAATTAAGAACAAAGATAGCAGGAACAGGCTTCATCAAATAAAAATGTAAATATGCTGCATCTCATTTTTGGATGAAGAGAGTTTATTTAAATATTTTCTCCGATGGAATATCTTTGCAGTATCATTATTGCTTGCAACTGGAAAAGTAATAGCCTTACAAGTCAGAGTAACCCATTGAGGCTTAAGCAAATTTATGCATTTAAATAATGGCATTTACTTAAAAAAAACAAACCAAGCTAGAATTTTCTGCACTTCCAGACAAGGAAAGAATGGTAATGATAAACCAAATAGATACTAAAGAAAAGATAATCTTTCTTCCTATATCCAACATACATTGTCTCATAACTCAATAGTTTCAACTGTGAAGGAAACACTGAAATAATCACTAACCCACACTCTTTCACATTTTTGAAAGCAACTGAAAAATTTGAAATTAAAACTGAAAATGATGGTGCTTATACAAAGTGAGATTAATCCATAACACATTTCCAATTTTCATTTCCTTTAAGCAGGTTTAAAAGTCATTATTTGTTTGGGGTTTTTTTAATTAGCAGCCTACCCTTTCTCTCTGACTTCACAGGGAAACAGGCAAATATGGTAGATGCAGGATACTAACTTTGATACAAGCTTTGATGAAGTAAAAGAAGTTACAGCAGTGACTTTGGTGGAGTCATCTTACCAGAGATGTTTGATCTCTTTTATTTCCCAGTTTAAGTTCAATGAGAAAAATTATTATACTTTGCCTGAATAAATGTGCTGATACTTTTTTCCCCTCAGTTATTACCTCTACCCACAACCCAAGTAGTCTAAAAAAATTCTGAAAAGTCATTAGCAATAATTATTGCTATAAACAAAAGAAGGCTTTACATTCCATCATCATCCTCATTTTTCAAAAGATAGAAGACATAACTTTGTCCATAATGACAGACTTCATTCAACGTCAGTACAAAAACTAAAGTTATATAGAAAGCAAGAAAAGAGTAACCAGGCACGTTTTTCACATGTTCATCTGGCATGACATCCATCTTACATAATTTTAACCTCTAGATTTTTCTCAATTTTAAGGTTCTTCCATCCCATCATACCCCCAAAAAAACCCACAGGAGGTGCCATAGGGGTATTGCAGGACCAGAGTAGCTCAGGAACTTGTGATTCTAGCTTTAAAACAATATCTTACAGCATCAGCTACTTCCCACATATCCTATCACGCATTTTCTACATATGCTGTACTTAAAGAGAAATAGTCAGAGCTAGCTTGGAAAGGCTTTAAACATCATTTTTGTGCTGTAAAATGGTGTCCGCAGGCCAATCTCTGATTTGGATCAGACACCTGGGGACGTTCTGGCAACCAGCTTGGCCAGAGAAACGCTCACTGTTTCTGAAGGTGGCATCTGGAGTGCCATGAAGATGTGTAGGAGAAATGAAAGGTTGCAGCAAGAGGCCCACTGGATTTTCTGGGTTGCATCAAACTTTAGCTTTCCCTGCATTCCTCAGCTTCTAAGGAGAGCGTGCAAACCAAACTCACTGAGCAAAGATGTCAGGACTTATGTGAAAATATGTGTATTATCCTTGCCTGCAGGTATTTCTTCACAGAAGAATATATTAGGGCCTGCTACCTTGTATCATTTTCTTTTGAGAAACTGAATCACAGTTCTGCTGCTTCTGAAGTGTCAGATGTTCACAAGCACAATATTAAACTGATATGTGTTTGTTATAGAGCATATAGATATCCTTTGTTGATGTCTCATGATATTTCTATATAGGGCAAGATAAAATCTACTTGAAAGAAGAGCAAATATGTTAACTGTTTTTCTCAAGAAAATTCACGCAGAGAGGAAGGAGAGATTAATCTCTTTGTAAATGCTGGCAACATCTCAGAAATGTATCTACAAAGAACTGTGACAAGTTTAACATTGACATTATGTAGAATAGTGAGGAGACTGAACACAAACCTAAAAAGCCAAACTTTCCCATTAAGTCCCTGTCTCCATCAATCAGTAAACAGTGTGATGTTTAAACACAACGCCCTAAGCAGGTAGGCATGTTCATTATCTGCAGGCCTGTTCCTGTGAGTCCGCAGCAGGAGTCCCAAATATTCTTAGCTGAGGTTTGTCCCTTACGATTTCACTTAATCTCTCTGCTTCTTCAGGAAAAAACCCTCAGTCTGTGACTGCTGTTGCTGCTGTTTGCCCCCACAGGTTGCAGGGCAACGGGAAATGGGCCCTGGGAATGTGTCCCTGGCCTGGCTTTGTTGGCAACTCTCATACAAACAGCTTGGAATTTCTTTATCTGCCAGACTCCAGATGCACAAAAACATTAACTGTTCACAAATCTTCAGGAAATTTTCAAATTTTTCTGATATCCTGGAGACTAGGAACACAAATTCTGAAGGTTTTGGTGTGATGATAATAATAATAATAATGAGCTAAATCTTGGAAAGGAAAAAATACTATGTTCTGATACTGAAAAAAAAGGTGAATAGAAGGATTTAAGATTGAGGTTTAAAGGACAGTATTTTATGTGAATACTTTTCTTTAAAGGCCTGGTTGTGATTTCTGCGGGTAAAATATATTCAATGCCAGCAACTGTTTTCTTAGAATGATATTATATAATTTGTGAGAATTAAAAAACCCACAAACTTTTTCTCATCTGCAAGATTATATTCAAGAGAGATGTTTAACAAATTCTTCTTTAAGGAGTGTATGCATGAGAATTATACATATGAATGTTTTCACAATTTCAGAGGCTTCACCACTGTAATTAAAGGTGAATTTTTCACTTTTATTTTGTTATTCTTGTCTCCTGGGCCCGATTTATAACTTTTGTTATACAATCATATTCATTTATTTCTTTGTACCATGTTGTATGTTATTTCAAAAGTAACATCTAGAGTGTCCTTGCTTTAAAATGTAGATTTAGCCTCTCTGGATGAAACTTGGTAGAACATCTGTGTTTGAAAGTATGAAAAACTACACATTTTCTGAGAGAACCAGGCTGAGTGCTCACATTATACTGTCTCTAAGAGAAAATTAAAGTGCTGCTGATAGCTGAGGGACTGGATGGCTCAAGGGAATCGCAGAGTGACACAGTCTTTCATCTGATGAAAACCAGCATGAATTTAAGCCCATGCTGATAATGACCAAAAGTCATTATCATTTGTTCAGTAATTTATTTAAAATGAGTTAGGGGTCTGGCTCTCGTCTTGGTGGCAAAGAGTCCAAATTAGAACTGAGCAAACAACGAAGAAATGTCTCTGCAAAATTATTTCATATCTTTGAATTAGTATGCTTAAAACTTCTTTCTGTTTATCACCTTCTTAATATTTTAACAAACAAGTCTAGGAGGATGGATGCTTGTGAATTTAAAAGATGTATCTGCAAATTCTCATGGAAAGTAAATTCTGAATTTATGAAGACAAGTACTTGCACTGGACAAAAACCTATTTTTCAGGATTCTGCTTATTCAACTAAATACATTAAATTATGTGTCTTGTCTCTGTGCCTGGTCAAAACTAACAAGCATCTTCTATATTGTGAATCAGATACTAACAAATGAAGCACTTGGAAGAAAGCTATAGAATCACAGGTATTTACAGAAAAAGGTAGCAAAAAAAACCATCCTACAAGTTAAATAGAGTTAAGCAGAAAACACATAATGTCTTATTAACTTAATGTTTGGGATAAACTGAGACCTGCTAGAAGTAGGAATAGAGAATTTAGGTCTCTGCAGAACTGAAAAAAGACTGTGTGTGAAGTCTTTCTCATAGTGTGGCCAGAGGATTAAAACAAAATTAAAATTAATAGAGTGGTGTACAAGAGATAATGAAATCTAGCAGAAGCATTTACTGCGTGTACATTCCCCAAAAAAGGCTGTATAAATAAATATGGATGTCCACAATTACCTCTGGTGAAGGTATCGTGTGAAGGTGTATCCTAGTACACAGTATAAGCATTGGGCAGTCTTTCAGTAAAAGGCTGACCTAAAGAAACCCAAACAAACCAACAAAAACTGCAAAGCTACAAAACTCTCAGCACAACTATTAGGAAGCAGGACTAGATCACATTTAAGATATGCCTTTGTAATTTCTAAGCATCTCCATCGTATACAGGTGTTTCTGTGGCTGAATAGGACTGAGGGCTGAAGACTGCACCGCATGTAGGCAATTTATTCTCGTGGTGGGACATTCTTTGAAAGCCAGATTTGAATGTATATTCGGATCTGGTAGGCAAGAGTATCGGTAAGAGTCCCAGAATCACTGAGGTGGACAGAGAAATCTGAACATCATCTTGTCCAACCATGCTGCTCAGGGCGGGTTGCTCAGGGCTATCCCCATTCAAGTTTTTAACACTTTCAAGGGTGGAGACCCCTATTACCTTTCTGGGCAACCTGCTCCAATGTTTGATCAACCTCATAGCAAGAAAGATGTTTCTTACATTTGCATGGAGTTTCCTGTATTTCAGTTTATGCCCATTGCTTCTTGGCTTTCACTGGACACCACTGAGAAGAGACTGAGTAGAGGGGAAGGATCATCTCCCTTGCAATGCAGCCAGGAGGTTGTTACCCATCTTTGCCACGAGAGCATGTTGACATCTAATGGTCAGCTTGGTGCCTTTGCTACAAAGCTCCTTGCCAGTGGGTCAGACCCAGCCTGTAGTAAGTCCTGTCGTGGACTAATTAGTAATTACCTCCTAGTTTCAGTGCCTTACATTTACCTTTTCTTAAATTTTGTGCAGTTTCTGTTTGTCCATTTCCCAGGCTGTCAAGGTCTCTCTAAATGACACAGCCTCCTACTGTATCAGCTTCTCCTCTCACTTTCATACTGTCTGCAGAACAATTTTGGATTGTCTGAAACAGATTTCCAAAAGAATGTAATCAAACTATGGTGAAACTACAGAAAATGGAGAATCAGCCTCTGAAAGCTGAAGGACTTTTGCTGCAAACGGAAACAAGGAGAACTTTGTGGTATAACTACAGAGCTGAGCTGATGGCATTTCATGGGTAAACACATGAAACAGACTCAAATTCCACTCCTTTTTTATGAAGATATGGACTCAGCCTTTTAAGGCAGACAAGAAAAAGTTGAAAAGACAATAAACAACAGTGTTTTGTTTCCCTGTGCTCTACACTCTTGCCCGGGGTTCCTGCTTCCATAGGAACAGCAGGACTCTGTGCCACACCAAATACACTCGAACTGTGGCAAAATCATAGGCAAAGAGAAGCACTTCTAGCAATGATATTTCTGTATGACTAGCAATATGGCACAAGCCCCTCAAAGGTCTCCTCACTGAGAAACACCATAATTAACTGGAACAAATAGTATTACTCCTGATTTACATCAGCGAGTCTGAGAGAAGAAAAACATGTGGAAGAGCTCACCATGTCCATAGGCTTATTTCTGTTGTTGCTACACAGACTGTCAGCAACAACAAGCTGTAGTTTGCACTGTTCACTATGTTTATCCTCATGTCAATGGGGAAAAACGATGCTTAAGGCAGAACAATTACACCACGACTAGCCTTAAGGTAAAATGACACCATAAATAAACAGTGCAAGAAATCGTAATAATGACAGCAATGAAAATAGATATAAAAACCAAAATCACAGTAGAACTGTCACAAAATAATAAATCTTCAAGCTTATAAAACTAGCTAAGACATTTAAAGATCGATTTAGAATAATAAAGAGAAAAATGGCAAATGAAAATCTATTATAATACTTGAAATTGCCCTTTTAACCTTTATTTAAATTAGCAAAAGTTGCATGTTCATGCCCAATGGTAAAATATAGTCCTTTTCTAGAAAAACATGGACGTTTGGTATTAACACATAGCATGTAATATTAAAAAAGTCATTGATTATAACATCTAAGTCATGACTATACTCCCAAGTATGAGCTTAGCAAAGAAATACTAATTCTAGTTAACCTGGTCCAAAACCCAGTAAAAATATTCAATGAAAATTTGGGTCTATTGTCCATTTGCAGACCAGCAGCTACACTAAAGGAGACAGTGTCTTCACTTGTTGAAAGTAATATCCCTGTAGGTTCTGAGCACAAGCATCCTCTAACAATAAACCAAACGAGCTCTCAGTATAAAATATGTCTTCCTTCTCTGAAAATCTGTATAGCAAATACAGCCCAAGGGAACTTTTAACAAAATGTTATAAAACTGAAAACTGACATTAATAGGAAGTACTGATATATCTTTAGTGACAATGAGTTCAATTCTCCTGCCACTGCATAACGGAAACACCAATTGGCTCCAAATTGCTTCGACTGGATTTGCTCCGATCAGCGACAGAAGAATGGGGCCCAGTCCTGCTGAGACATCATTATGACAGACAGATTTAGCAGAAAGTATTGGCTACAGCTGAAATATGTGACTCCTTAACACTGCTCAGACTTTGGCTGAAATCCTTGGGGGTGGATAGGATGCAGTACAAGTGGTCAACATACTCCTTAGGGTCAATGACTAGTTCATACAATGAGCTCTGTCAGTGAGGTAAAGCACGAGGCGTTTCCCACTGCATATACCAATCTCAATTCTCCCTCTGTGCAAATTTATCCTGGCCCTTTATTCTAAAAAGTCCTCTAACATCTCCCCAGTTCTTAATTATTGCCGTGTCTTTCACACATCTTTCTTTTCTGTCTGCCTAAATACACTTCATTTTCTCCCACATCTTTGCCTTGCATCTTAGCCTCTTTCTTCCTTCAACAATCCCCATCAGATCTCCTTTGCTTCTTGCACAGAAGAGGGGCAAGCTGGGAGAATTCTCCTGCAACATCTACCCAAAGCAGCCCAAAGTTCACACTATGCCAAAAGAATCTGTCCATTCTATTACTTCATCTTTTTACAGCATGCTTGCATTTTGAAGGGAATGAGGAGGTAGTGCAGTCCTTCTTGTGAAAGCTAGCAATCTGTCCCCTAACAAAGATTTTCTGGCTAAGAACACATATATGCACCAAGAGAAGGCGCAAGAAGGAATTTACACTGCGCTAGAAATATGTGATGAATTTTATACTGGATCAAACTTAATGTTACAATTGATTTTTTTCTTCAACTCAGGATTGAAAGCCTATTATAATACTACTTATCAATAGAGAATGTTAATTTACACTTTGAATTAAGTGTCTAAAATGGGAATTTAATTTAGATTTACTAAGATGGCAATTGCATGTTAATTAAATAGCAGTTGATTATTAAAATATTTTACTGAGGTTTAACAGCTCTACTACATAAGGAAATTTGCTAAATTAATGTCCAAATTGTATTTTTAGATGCACTGCAGTGAATTCAGTGAGGTTGCACTGATGCAAAAAAAACAAAATAGTTGTTTTCTCTTGAGTTAGTAACTCACTGAGTCTAAACCAAGTGGTTAACTACAGCTATTTAGGATAGTTAAATAGTTAAGGAATATTATGATGTCATATGTTTCGAAACTGTAAGTGTTCAGCACCATTTATTAATTGCCAAAAGCATCTTTAGTTCAGAAAGATGTCAAAGACTGTTGATACTTCTGTACATAAGTCTGGCACCAGACATATAAAGTATAAATCCATGCTGTTATAGCTGTAATACACTTTGGGCATCAACACTGTGGGAGCGTACCTGGGAAGTCATATCTAGAGGACTGAATGAACTCAATCACCCATCAGCAAAGCATGGAGGAGTGAGAACTCCTGTTGTTCCGTGGTGTCCAGGCACACAAGCACTAAGCAGGTGCTGTGATTACATTTTTTTCATTTGATGCTGAAAGCTGGACTCAGGATGTGCATGAGCATAGCCTGGGTTTTCCCTCTGCAGCTGAGGCAGTTCAAAGGGGATGCCACAATTTTCTTGCAGAATATTCATCACCAATTAACATAATCAATGGAGATCTCCTCCATTTAGAAGGGCAAGATAAGCCACTATAGTTGCATTTGTAGTGCCCTGTCAGAATCTAATCCTCTAGGGGTAGATGTTTTCTCTGTATTTTTCCACCACTGTTTAAGAGGTTGGCACCTTCAAGGAGGAAAAAAAACCCTCTTTAAAGTCTTAACTAGCTGCACAGTGAGAGCATAACTGTGATTTTTATCACTTTTATATGGTCTTAGATTCTCCCCAGTTCTTCCCACTTAAGATAGCTCTTGTCTTCAGCAACATAACATACTCATTTTTCCAGTGGGCATAGGCAGAATTCCCCTTTCTCATGAAGATTCCTTGGACATCTTTTAAAATGTTATTCTATCTACTCACATTCAGCTTTCAATTCCTGATTTCCTGTTTTATCACCCCTCTTCATCCCCTGTTTTATATGCTGCCTTTCAGCAGTTCCAATTCTTCCTGGTCTAGAGGGCACCAGCACAAATTTCAGCAATACTGCTCATCACCATTTTTGCTTTCCATCCTTCATAAACCAGAAATGTAATCCTTGGACCTCTCCCAAGTCTTGTGATATCAGATAAAGCACGATTTTATTTGTTGCAAGGACTCCTATTTCTCATTTGTGTGAAAAATGCAGTTATAAGGTCCTTGGCAGTTAGATCCACTAATTTTTTTTTTCTCTTACACATTCACATAAAGCTCATGGATTGCAGAGGCAGAGCAATTCTGTTTGCCATCTTCCCTCCCATCTAGTAGAAACCCCCATTACTGGGGGGAGAGGGAAAGCTAAATCCCACTGTCACACCCAAGCCAAATCTGCATTTCAAATCAATATCCTCTCTTTCATCAAATGCTGTACGTCTGTATGTACCTTTATCCTTTCAATTTCATGTCCAAGGGACTCAAAACCTTCCTATCAGCACCAGCCTCTGCCTAAATTTTTATTCACAGCTGAGCTGACTGACAAAAGAATCCCATGGTGTGTGTCCCCCCAGGGCCATAGGACTCACTCAGGGTCACACCAAACGCTGCCACCAGGCATGCCCAGGCTCTGAGAACTGGTGGGGAGCGGGGGACGTTCTTCGGGGTTTCCTCGGTTACCAGGTCTAGCTCATACTCTTCCTCTTTTTAATGCCATTCCAAGGCAGATCCTGCCTGAAACACGACCCTCTTCCTTCTTTTTTAATCCTCCAACTGAACCTACAGGTGAAAGTGTTCTGCAGTGTAATTTTAATAGAATGACTCTTACTTTGTAGCCAGTGGCTAATATTCCTAAAAAAAATGTAGCAAAATTTAGCCATTATTTTCTTAAAGTGGCTTATTTCAGAACCACAATAAACGAAACATATATTTTTCTGCTTCTTCTGAATCTTGTGTATTATCACCTAGAAAAAAGGGATTCAATTACTTACTCGCCATGTAAGTACTTAATTTACCTTTTTGGAGTGGGGGCAAGGAGACAGCTCAGGTGCAGCTGTACAATTTATGTTGTGATTTTCTTTTCTAGTTCTACCTTCTGGACACACACTTTTTGGTCTTCCTAGGAAATACAAACATTCAAAATACAAACCAAATACAAGCTGATGTTACTTTTATGCCTATTTCCTATTCCTCTGCATTCACTTGCGTGACTGATTTGTGTGTGAAATGGTTTCCAAGTTTTCAAGCAAAAAGCAGTTAAGAAACAAAATATTTATACTCTTCTAACTTGCACTTCCTGTCTAGCTAGATCCAATACAGATGCAAAGTCACTGGTCTGCTTTCCACAGATCTATAATAAAATAATTAAATTAGTGAGTTGTGTTTAGATCAGAGATTCTTGGCTGCCAGTTCCTAAGAACTTGGGGAATTCTGAATCACAGAAGGATCATTTGGAGTCCATTTGGCAGAAACGTCAGAAACTTGCTGCTCCTGGGAACATCCTTTTCCAATAACATTTATAGCTCTAGATGGAAGTGAAAAGCACCATATGTTAAGAGTTTCCTGCAAAGCTTCCTGGTAAGAGAGGAAATAAATTCAACTTGTCACATCTGCTCGTGGACCAGTCAAGTAGGATTTTATCACAGCTTTAAGTGGTTTACAAAACTGTCCTGTTATCGACTGGAGGGAGCTTTACTTCTCAAGGCTTTTTTTCAATATGCATGTTTATATAATCTTAATCAAATTAATTATTTATTTGTCAGTGGAATTCAGTAACATGTATTATTATTTATCTCCAAACAGCAAAGATTACTCAATTATTCAGATAAAAGCAACAGTTCAGTTGGAAACCAATTTGCATGGTTCAGCTGAATAAAACTAAGCAGTCCCCTTCTGCCCTTCGTTTTTCTAACCCCAGCTCTGTATATTCTATCAAATTTTCCATTATGAAATACATTTAATTAGGCAGAAGTCAAGCTTCTAACCTATTCAGAAATCTTAGGTCCTAAGCACTATAAACGCAATGCAAACAGCTGGATTCAAATTCCCAGGGAGTCAAGGATCCCAAAGAAAACATTATGAACCACTACATCTTGTCTCTGTGGTTGCTCAAGAAATCATTACTCCCCTTACAGAAAGCAGCAATTCGTTATGTAAAGTGCCAAGATAGCACAAAACAAGGCAACGATATTCTGTGGCAGGAATTTTTGCAAAATTCACAGCTCTATGAAATTAGGCATAGGCAAGCTCCACAAGTACACATGCGGTTTTTGGCATCTTGTCCTGTTCTCATTGAAGGCAGTGGGAATTTTGCCACTGACCAAACAAAGAGGAGGATTGGGCCCAAACTATGCAGCTATTTGCCAAAATAATCAAGTTACAGGAAATTGCTCCCCAAAAGGTAGATGCGTTTCAAAATTCCAGATGCCTACTTGGAGCTGCTCTGATTTACACAGACCGGGCCATATACTGTTCCCTGCCCCTGCACACAGCTCCCTTTGATGTTAATGGGAATCTGCTGCTGCTTCAGGGCAGTGCAGAACACATCCCTTGGAGCCCATTCCTTCCACTGTATCACTAAAGAGTGAGCAAAAAGAGAGTGGAAGTAATACATCACATTACATCCAATATTCATGCAATTATTGAAGAACACTGTATGTATTACATTTGCAAACTGTCCATAATAATTTAATTTTCTCTCCTCAACTTATAATATGTTAATTAGGCATGAAATGAAATGCTTTTTAACATACAACTGATTATGCTATAATGTATCCAACAAAGATTGATTACTGAATAATAAATTGTCATTTGCATAAATATTTATATAATTTATTTTTAAAAATTCCATAATGCATAAACAGATAACATGGGAAAACAACAAGTTCTATGACAGAAATTGTACTTTGCCTTTTAGAGACCTTTTTTCTTGAGACTTGTGAAGACTTCCTCATATATTAGGGAACCAAACTGTACTCCACACCATAAGGAGCACTGCAGTCCTGCTTTAAATGTTATCAGAACTTCATAATAACATAACATCTTATTCTTAATGTGCACCAAAACCCAGAAAACTTGCCAGAAGAGAAGAAAAATACACTTTAATTACAATGCAATGCATATTAGCTTTACCCAATATGGTATTTTCATTAAAAACTGATCTTGCATTTGGGATCCCTCCTTGCACTTGCCCATATCAATGGCAAAACCTCTTCTTTCTGGCCTGCTGTCATTCTCATATCTGACACACAAAAAAATTTACTTCAATTATTTCAGCCTAGGTTTCTCTGTGACAAAATTACAGTTTTACACGTTTCTTTACCAGGGAGTTAACAACTGATAGTTGTTGTTTACAAGACACCCAGGATAACTTTCAAATATGAGCAGAAATCTAAAGAAACTCCATTAACAGAGGTGACGAGAACTTGTTCAGCAGATTTCCCAGAAATTGTGGTCCCACCCACTCTGCCTGCCTGATAACAAGAGTCAGTTTTTTTATGGACTTCATGTCCTTGAGGAACATTCGACCAGCTACAGCTCAGATACCTTCTCACTCCTCCACAAAGGGCCTGCACCAAAGCTGACTGAAGTAAATGCAAAGGCTCCCCAAGACCTCACAAGCTTTGGATCATGTTCACGTTTTGCACAATATTTACATAAACCAAAGATCGTTTACGGGCGAGTCCCAGTGCTCAACTCTGTTCTGCCCACGCTGAGTGGGGAGGGAGATTCCAAACTGATTTCAGTGGGAAAGAAAACACAAATTTCTTGTAACTGGATAAGTGCCTCTATCTTGGCTAACTTTGTTTATGCTTCTCATTGGCCTATTTAGAAGTGTCAAAGGGATTTTAAAAACCCACACCCTTATTCAAAAAATGCAATAAAAACAATGGAGTTAGATTTTTTTGGATGTACTGGGTTGCTCTTACAAGCCAGGATCAAGAAAGAGTTTGGAATAAATCACATTGGCTAGAACACAGAATCCTCCTGTAAAAAGATAACTGAATTTAAATGCCTGATTTAGGATGACCAATTAAAAATAATTTTCAGTTATTCAAAAAGGAGAAAGTTTAATGAGAAACCTACTATGAGAAAAGAAAACTGCAACTGGGTTTTTTTCTGCACCTGCTTAAAAGTCACCAACTAGCCAGCAGGAAATGCCAAGGAGACATATTCCACGCAGGGAACAAGACTGAAATAGAGCCCAGCTTTGGTTCACTGCTGCAAGCTGCTGTGCACCTCTTGAGAAACACTCAGCTCTATACAGAAATCAGTGGGAATTTTAGTAACTCAGACTGTTACAGCATCAAATTTTTGGATATTAATGTGGATTATGTTTAAAAAATCTGTTTTCTTGCCCAGAAATCCTGTGATGAATTTGCTCTTCAGTAAGTTTTCAGGAAGCACTCATCATTAGTGGAAGGATGTGGTATAGTATAAGCTTTTTTGAAAAGTTTTGAGATTATACTTGTCCTGGTTACTGCAAACGTACATCTGAGAAAGGAGGTGGGAGTTCCTGCACAGCTGAGAGCTCTTGGGACAGCAGAGCCTGATGGGCTGCCCAAGAGCTCCTCCTGGGCTCCTCCCAGGGACTGCACAGAAAATGCCATAAAACTGAGCCTTCCAAGCAGTTTCTGCAGGGGCACATTTATTTCTTTCTCTCTTGTACTCCTTTCCACTTCTCTTTCTCATTCTCAATTACTTTCTCCTTTTTGTTTTCAAGGTACTGAGTAAGAGGATTTTGTTTTAAGAAGTGATGCTCTTTTTGTGAGTATTCCATCACAGGTGGAGAGCACCAGACCATCCATGTCTGCTAAAGCACAGTCCATCTCTTAATACTGTTGTTCTGTGTTTGGCACCAGCTTCAAACTCCATTTCTTACAAATGCACAGAACTCTGCAAGCTGAAATCCCTCAGTACAAACTGGTAATGCTACTCAATACCCTGCATTCTTAGAGATTTTTCCCATGATCTCAAAATACTTAGAGATATCAATATCTCTTCTTCACACAGAAAACCTGGGGCACAAGCACATGAAATGACTTAGAGTGTACACCCAGTCTACAAAGCTACACACTGGTCACACAGCTGACCATCGACTTGGTCTTCTAATATTCCTAAAGTAACCAAATAAAACTTTACTTCCTTACAAAATTTGACTAACCAACTCCTTCTTTTTAGTTCTCTCTAAAATTGCTGTATATCTTCCTTTTAAAGATTTTTTTGGCACTCTTGAAAGCTGTTCTCACTGCATTCCCTCCTCCACCCCACCATTTGATCCAGCTGTGCTCCAGCTGGGTACAAGAAGGGCATTGTGCTGCCCTCCGTGCCTCGGCTGCTGTGCTCCACAGTCGTGCTCTTCTGCATCCACTTTTTACTGACATATTTCTTATATGTAGCACACTGTGAAAGGGATACGGGATGTTACATGAGGTGTGCTGAAATGCTTTATTATTAAATATTTTAAATTAATCATGTGTGATAGTTAATTATTCATTCAAACAAACCATGAAAAATAGGGACTGCAGCAATTTCCTCTCTCCAGTATCAGATTGCTACTAAATGTATGGCACAATAAAACACTCAAATTAAAACTTCCTGATGTGACACAAAATTACTAAATACCCAAACTGCTGAAAAATTAGAAGTATAACCCTTGCACAGCATATTTATTATACTCATGTCCTACTTAAAAATGCATCTTATTTGGAAGAAAAGAATATTCATGATCTCTCTTCAACAAATTAGAAAGGAAGTTTCTTGATTTACCTGAAACTTTTGAACAGCAACATAAGCAAACCTTAAGGAAGGCACATCATGTGCAAGCAGTTGATGGTGTCTGGTGAAATTAAATAATTACATAGCAGAATGTGACCTCTTGAAGTCAGTCTTTACCACCTGAAAAACTTAGGTTTTTATTATTCCTAATTACTTAGAGTGCCCTTCACCGAGAAGGAGTAAGAACAAAGGTTCACTGCCTCAAAGAACTTGAAAATTAAAATCTTATTACGTCGTACTTGTGACAGGGCCAGTGTTGGTGGAATTAGTCCTTGTAATAAATAGCATCATGAAAGATGAAGAATTTTTAGGAAAGAAGTAAAAAAGGAAAAACAAAACACATAAGAAATAAATCTCTAAAAGAGATGAAGGTTAAGATAGAAAGAAAAAGTTCATCTAAATCAAAACATGGTACATGCCCTGTTAACTCTCCAATGCTATCTTTTTCTACACTCTCACATGTCTCAGGGTCAGACTGAATAGTCCTCTCTTGCCCTTCCCTAACAATCACCAAAGCCATAAAAAAAAAGAATCCCAGAAAGATAAAAACAGGATAGAAAAGATGAAAGAATCCATACCCCAATCTTATTTTTATTTATGATTTTACTGTAATTTTGTCATACATACTCAGCTGTATAAGTTTACCTCCTATATAATTCCTACACAAAATGTAAACATAAGACTTTTGACTGAACTTAATTATTCTGTTTTGAAATGCCTGGTTTCTGGCAGAGATATCATTACAGTATATATTCCTGAAGACTCAGTGTAACGATCAAAGCACTCTGAAAGTACAGTGATCAATGAAGAGCTGTTTGTCTGTCAATCCTTCAGGAGAAGCAGGAGTGCCCAGCTCAGCAGAACAGCAGGAGAGCACGCTGCCATCTGAGAGAATTGCAGCTTGGTCATGGTCTCTCCAAGGTAATAATATTTTGTCATTATTATTTCTTTTCTTGCTATGAAAAGAGATACGTCTTCTGTGAACCCATTTGTTAGATTGCAATTTACAAGTTTAACCTTTCATTAGTCTCTATCCACTTTCATTAAAGCCACTAATTTGACAAGTGAATGACTTCTTTTTGAGAGGTTTGTCCTTTCCTTTTCCAAAGAGATTTTTTTTTCACCTTGCCTATCAGCCTGGCCCAGGCACCGAGTGTCATTATTGCCTTCTCTGCTGACAGCAGGAGGATGGAGCAGGAGAGCGCCCAGGCAAAGGTTTGCAGAGGTGCAAACAGATTACATTCATGAATGAATTTTAATACTGGTCACCTTTTGCTGTACTCATACGCTGTTCTTCCTTTCTCCCTTTCCCCTCCAGTAAAAGCCCATGTCACCTCTCTCTGTGTTGGCGAGATATTCCTAACAGCATCTTTGAATCTTTTTCCCCTTGCACGTCCTTCTTCTCTACTTCCTTCTGCTTTGATTCTCCTTTGCTTTCTTCTGTTTCATCTTTTCTCTAGTCAGGTCTCCTATTATTTGTTTCATCTTTTGTTGCTCTTTTCCCCCTCCATATTTGCTCTTTTTCTGTGCTGCTGACTTGACTTACTTTCTTCTCCCTTTTTTCTTTTTCTCTTCCCCACCCCAAACAGCTTTTCCAATCTTTCTCTAAAGCACAGCAGAACAAGCAAATTAGAGAATCTTGTTAATTTTGTTAATCTAGCACCTCCTCGGTGTTGTTCTTTTCTTGATCATTCTGCTCCCTCTTGCTTTTCTACAAGCAAGGATAAACAATTTCTAATGATAAAGGGCAGAGAGAGAGGAAAAGATCATGCACGTGCTCTTCTGATGCTCTCATGATCCTTCCTGGAGCCATTTGTTAATTTTTAGATCTATTATCTATTTGGTTGTTGCATAATAAGAGCCTTCTCCTTTAAGTCTCCAAATGAGCCAGATACAGCCTTTCGCTGTTCTCTATCATTTTATGGCTCTTCAGTCTTTTTATAGTAAGAAACTGGAAATATATTCTGCACAGTGTTATTTGTAAGCTTCTCTCTCTCCCCATTCCTTTCAGTTTCTTAAATGTTATTTAACTGTCAAAGTTTGGGACACTGTACTTGAAAAATACTACTCAGCATCCCTACACTGGAAGACCTGTGAGAGAAAAGGAAATAAACCCTCCTGAAAGCGTTTATGTTCCCTGAGCAGCAGCACATGGAACGTCTGAGAGTCATTGGGTTCCTTCAGCTGTTACAACGTGGGTGAACGTTAGCCAAGACTTAAGAGCTGTTTGGAAAGAGGCAGCATTAGTGGGGTCAGAGAGGAATGGGTTCCATTCTGTGCAGTGAGGTTTGTTCCTGTACAGGCTCTGCTTCATACTGCCAGACTCAATGAGCTGCGACAGGTTGTTTCTTCTCAGGTCAGATTGTGCATGGGGCTAGCAGTGCATGAAGGAAAAATGGTTGGGAGTCCTGAGGTTATTATACAGACGAGGCATAAGCAATTGGAAAAAGGAATGAAATGCAAACTGCCATGACAAAAGGAAAAGGATAGAAAATATGAAATGAGTTCAGGCCAGGCAATCACCAGGGATGGAGAGAAGAAGAGGGGAGAAGTGGGAGGTAAGACATTTTAGCTCCTACCTATTCAGTAAATTTCCTCAGATTACTCATAATACATGAAATGATACATAATTCTCCTCAAAGATGTTTACAGTGAAGCTACTTCTACCTCAACAATGTCATTTACTCTTTACAGACAACAAGTAGCAATAATTTTTATCTATGATTCATAAAAACACGGTATGATATATATAGGTATACAGTGTTATCCAAAAAACCTAAGCTCTTCCTAAGAACACACACTCAAATACTTAGACAGAGAAATGCATTTTTTTTTCTCTTGTTACATATACAGGTTCTTTCAACTGAAAGTGTTGAGTCTTAGACAAAGGAGCAGAGAAAATCAAAAGTAAAGCCAGGAACATAGATGAGTGTCCTGCTTGCAGAGTCTGGCTCTGAGCACCTTTCACCTTTTGTCATAAAGACATTTTGAAGAAAAAACTAAAATTGTAGTGGACAGTAACACAACTGGACATGAGGTAGGTCTTGAAATGTACCTGGGGTGAGAAAGATGACAAAGAGATAATCTGTTGACATTTAATTGATAATTTCTGGATATGATTTTTCTCAATACTGAAGTTATAAGCACTTTGAGTCTTAACTATACGTTTCTCCACCTGGGAAATTTAAGCGTTCCAAACAGACAAGTCTAATGCAAGCAGTCTCAGGCTGCTGAGATACCAGAACAGCCAAGCAAAAAAACACCACACAGATTCATGGGAAGAATACCAGGAAGTCGCCTCACTTAATATCTAACAAGCCCCTTCTCTCACTAGATTTTGGAAATCAGTTTTTTAACAATCTAATCTGGAGCCTTCAGATATTGGCTGGTTAGATTCATGTTCTAGATCCACAAGCAACCTAAGAAACAGAATATGGTGCTCTGCATTTCAGTAAAGCAAAGATTCCAACTTTGTGCATATAATCCTAAATGATTCAAGAACAGTTAGAACAATCTTCAACTAAATTAGCAAAGGAACTTCATGATTTTATGCTGTCATTGCTGTCTTTTCTAAGGAGAATAAGGTTTTATCTTATTTTGTTTTTAAATGATCAATTAAAGAAAAGTTGACTGGTGACAAGAACTCTTCTAATTACTAAGTTTTCACGGTATTAAATACTTAAAGTTAAATCAACCAGCATTTAGCAAACTACTGCTCCCCCTTTCTCCCCCTCCATATACACACTTTTTTCTTTCTAAAAGCCCTCTACTGAATTAGCTGTTAGGTACTAATTGCAAATGATTAAGCACTCACTAGTCTTACACTTCTTGCTTTAATATTAATGTGATGTATTAGCATGGAACATGGCTTGTATTAATATTATAAATGGAAGCCTGCATGGATCACTGCCTACTGTTTTGCATTACAAGGAGCATGCAGCTAAAGAAAAAAGTCCAATTTAGACTAGAAAAAGCCAAGTACACCATATATTTCTGTTGGCAACAAAGAAGTAAAAGGACTGAAGAAAATAAAGTTAAATACTATCTATTTCTATAAACAGCATATCATTTTTTCCATAAGCAGCAGCAGCAAACATATAAAGATAAATTTCTCTCATCCATCTCTGAAATAACTGGAATATATGAAGCTAAAGTTAAATTTAAATTACTCCATTAAGCAGAGCCATGCCACAGACAAATATCTTTTCTGCCTTGCTCTACAGAGGTAACAAAGTTGTTTTTTCTGCATATATCAGGTTCAAGGATTATACTCCATTTAAACATCTTACTTGTGATCTCGTATTTATAGAATGCCAAAGAGGACTTAGTGTTTTTTTAAAGTTTGTGTATTTGTAATTATTTATCCTTCCCCCAAGGTAGCTTTTTCATTTCTTCTGCCACCATGGGCATGGAAAACATAGATATATTAGCATGTACAGCTTAAGTAGCTTGCCTCATGTTTGTTACACAAAATAAGCTGTGTGCTAAAACTGAATCCAATTTGTTAGAAGTGAAAAACATCGGTTTCGTTCTTCATTGCTTTGTGCAACTACAGATGGACATAATGTGTTTAGATGATAGGCAAATGAAAGCTCTCTGCACACAAATTGTGTCAGTTCTAAAGAAAAGCACCTTCTACAAATCTATTTTTCTCAGGAAGCTAAAGAATCTCCTCCAAGATGAAATTTTTAATGCTAGTTATTGGAGAAGTATGGAAAATATGACATGCACACTTAAAAATAAATGACAGGTTTCCTCATCTGGAAAACACAATACATCTCTTTTTTTAGTTTTTCTCTTGAAGTTGGTTATGAGAAAAAGCTTGTGGAAGGAAGAGAAATTATTTATAACAGTATTCTTATAAATAAGTTGGAAGGATCAATAAAAATGCAACTTTAGAAAGAGAAAGCCTGGGAGCAGAAAAGTGAAACCAGCAGCAGAATCCTGGGATACCTTTGCCACTACAATAGGAGCAGGAATGCATAGTGACAGCCAAGAAAGGAGTGATGTCAAAGCCCTGAGCTATAATGTCCCACAGACACACATGATTGCTATTGACATCAGAGAGGCTTCCACAGGGAGCAAAAGGAGAATCTAGTGCAGAGATTGCTCTTAAGGAGAGTGAGCAGCTCAGCCACATCCCAGCACGTAGCACAGGTCACCACCACTCATCAGCCAGCTCCCGTGGGCAACTGGTGCCTCCACTCATTTAAAACTGTGCCTGCATCGAGGAACATCAACACAGAAACAGCAGAAGTAAAAAGAGGGTGTGCTAATGCAACAAACAGGCTGTAAAGAGCCAAGGAGCACTGGATGGCAAGGACCCTCCCTGGCAAAGCACGACCTCTTGGCAAGCTCCTGTGCTGTGCCTTCAGCTGTCACTGTTGGGACCCTTTAATTCCGTGCTGGTCCCACGGCAGAGCCCTGGGCAGGCCAGCAGAGAGGACTGGCTGAGCACAGGAGTGAGAGCTGGCAGCAGCTGTGCAAGACTGTGTGTGTGATCGTGTATTAAAGACAAAGACACATTTAGGAAGCATTGTGATTAGAAAAATATTCCTTTTTCCACAATAAAAAGTAGGGTTTATTATTTTTTAATCTCTACTAGATTTAATGGGGGATTATGAAGATGTGCCTCTAACTGTTCTAACGAATTTTTTAAATTTTTCTTTAGTATGTCATTATAAAAAAGCAGCAACATTGGCCCACTGTAGCTTTGCCTTTTAATGATTTCTGCTGTCGTCATCTTGAAGCACCTTTAGCATAGGGAGATGCTTTTCCTAATATTTCTTACACCCTCCCAGCCCTCTCAGAAAGACACAGGAGCTGACTAAATTACCCACGGCCACAGAGCAATGCTGAGGCAGGTTCAAGAGTTAACCCAGTTCACTTGAATCCTACTGAGTCAATCTTCTGTCACAGAAGTTGGCATAAACTTGTTCATCTAGGAGGATGGAGACATACCTTATACACATAGCAGACATCCAAATTTTTCTGAGACGGATGACAGTGAAAATTCTCCACCTCCCTGTGAAAAGATGAGTAAAGGATTGTTCAGCTTTAGCTTCTTCATTAGTCCAAGAATGCAACACTATTAGGGCTAATTCTATGGAGATATATCGATACAGATATACATATAGAGAGAGAGAGATAAATATTCAAAGGAGGAACTTTGGAAAAATAGTAATCAGATTATTAAAAACACTGTCAGATTACATGGATTCTGATAGTAGACTGGTATCAAATTCAGATTGCTCTCTAGACCTTGAATTCCAGCTCTTAAATTATTGAATTTACAACCTTGATAATGCTGTAGATTTTCAATGTATATCTTTGTTATGACTGCATATACAAAGAACTGTTATAGAAATTCAGTGTTTTCCTATATTTATCACACACTGTCACAGAAGTTTCTCAGTCTTCTGTTTTTAGAATTGGAAATAAACCTATTGCTAAGATTATAATATTCAGTAGAAACTACTTCCTACCAGAATCCTAGTACTGGTAATTCCTTGGAGTAAATACTGCCATTTCTGCCATTGAACCAATGAAACTAAGCAGTTGTTTCAAGTCAGATCCATATCTGATTATTATTCAACTCAGTTTTAATCTCTAATGCAGGAGAGGAAAACACAACAGCAGATTCCCATCTCCGGTGAGGGCTGTCCTTTGGGAATTGGGTATTTCTCACTAGCAGTGGCTAAATCCTCTTTGAAGCTGCAAGGCAACCACTTATTCCATAGTGTGTAAGACAAAAAAGGTGCTGAGCATCACCCGGACACCATCTTACTGGCTGTCACAGCTCACTCCTAAAAGAGTCTGCTGCAACTCTTCCATTTCTTTCATTTATATTATCTGCTGCACCAGAGTGGTTTGGGATAATTGACAGTGGAATTCTGCTAAAATGAACTTTGGGACTGAATTGTTTTCCGTGAGTGAATGTTCCTATTGCCCATTGCTGACTGTCTGTGCAAGCATTCATTCTTCTGAAATGCTACTGAGGTTCTTTCTCTGAAGAAGAATGTTTGGAAAGAATTCAAAACAAAGGAAAAGAAGCCAACAATAAGCAGGAAACACAAGAATTCTTGTGGCAGTAAGAGAACCAGGGGAAGCAGTAGGTTGATACTTGGCTACATGCACTACTCTGTTCAAGGATTGTGCTATTACTTTGTATTAAATTTCAGTTTCTGCTGAACTTTCCCAGGAGTTTTCCACTTACTTTCCTTTTGGAAAGAATGGGTAAAATTAGCCACTAGAAAAGCCGGATGGTAGAGGAATTGTACAGTATATGGCTTTATATACTTGGATTACATCTACATCTATGAATACATCTCAGTGGTATAAGACCCTTGCCTGAATGTACCTCATAGTAGGGCTAACAATCCTGCTGCTGGTGTTCTAACCCACGGGATGCCAGGCTCAACAAACGTGCTTCAATTTCACTATTTTTACACAGCACTGACTTGATGAAAAGTTAGGGTATTTTTTTTGTTACAACTATTCACTTTCAACAGTTGGAAGGGTTTTTATCCTTTTCTTTTCAATTGTGTATTAATGCTGAAATGCATCTCTTCCCTCAGTATACTTCACTCATTTTTCAGGGTAGTAAGCAATATTGAAAGGTCTGAAAACCCCCTTTCACAGTGCTAGCTACCTCACCCAAGTGAGCAACAGTCACTTTAGCCAATGCACATCACAGAAATCTCAAGATATTTTCATTAAATATTAAAAACAGCTTGACAAATTTGTCATATAAATTATAATTCTTCAATTTTCAATACAAAACCACCTCTCCAGTGCTCACTACACTAGTCTGGATAGCAGGACAGTTGGGAAAGAGATATCAGCCTTCACTACTGATTACACTGCAGTGGAATCGCCCACCCTCTGCTGCCTTAGCCCTGCTGACTTCTGCAAACAGTTAAGGACATGGGAACAGAGTCTCTGCAAAGTTTTCTGTCTACAAATATTTAATAACTTGATCTTACACTGATCAGAAACACCAAGTCCCAACTCAGGAAAACATTTCAAACCTTGTTTAGCTTTAATTCAATAAATTACCTTACTGAAGTCCACTCACTCAATTACTTTGGTGCCTAAAGTGCAATAAAGCATTTAAGCATGCACAGAGACAAACTGCTCTGCACTTTTGAAGCTTGTACTCTTAACTGAACACATCTTAACTGCATGTCACACTTCAGAGCTGAGGAATGAGACTCTCACCCATTTTACTTCCATTTGTCTGTAGTCCTTAACAAGAAGCATCTTATTCAGTCACCTCTTATTGTATCGTATCAGGTCTGCAAGCACTATAGCTTCAAAGAGGCAAAGTGCTAAAAATGAGACAGGCTGATCATATGAGATCAAAAATATACAAGCATTCGGAAAAGGAGGTGGAGAAAAAAAAAAGGCAAGAGAAATGAAAGCATGTGCTTACAATTCCTGGACAAGAACAGTTCTCTCAAAGACAATGTACTGTACATATGTTATTTATATGCCACCATTTTAATGGCCCTTCAATGAAAAACATCTTGTTACCATAGTAACTGCCACATTGCGTGCTGTCTCCGAGACTCCTACATCATCACACAGGACACGCACGGCGTTTCACACCAATAAGTCATGGGCATGTCTGGGATTTTACGAACGAACAACGTGCACATATTTTCTCTACTTTAACCCATTATCTTGCACACACACTATTGATGTGAACTTCTCAAAGAGAAAGGAAATGGAAAAGGAAAATTGTGCTCTTGTTATTTTTCTTATTGTTTTGGCGGAGAGCAACACGTGCTCATAATGGCAGCTCACAATAGGAGAAAAAACCTTTTATTTTCAACTATTGTATTACCTCTCCATGCATCCACAAGCTATTTACAAGCTGAAGAAGAACCTGTTGCATTGTTTCATCTCATTTTAAAACTGCCTACTTAATTCCTTTTGGCATTTCTGTAACACTGATCTTTCAGGATATTTTGCAGGGAGTTATGCACATTTACAACAGAAATTCCCTGCAAAGACTCTCACTGTGAGGTGCAGGCAGAGGGCTATCTCCATCCCCCACCCCATCATTTATATATGTAGGATTTTGTGCATCCTACCTAAGCCATTGCACAAGAAATTTCTGTTTTCCCATTTACTACCATATTTCTATCCAATGCTTTAATTTTTCAGTCATAACTACCTTAAGGATTTAAAACTACACAAAAAGTGGGCTGAATTTTTCCTTTGGGAATGGGCACAATAAAAAATGTTTTGTCATGAGCCTAAGGAAATGTTGGGTGTCTGTACATAATCTCCACAGGTAGAACTTCAGAACAAATTATGCCAGAGTATCTTCACACTGCATACAACAGCTCTAAATCCTGTGAACCAACATCCATTCAGCAGCACAGCTGAAGAAAACACAGGTAAACAGTCTGCTGGTTCTAATTTGATGAGTGTAACATCTCCAGACAGTTTGTTCACTTTAAACAGGCAAGTTTATTCATTTTGAACGCATTATCACACAATGACTTCTTTTTTTTAACCAAAGGATGATTAACCCTGGAGCCTACCTGTGGGAAATAAACTATCAGTACTGTTGGCTATCTTCAGGATACATTTCACAGAAACACCAAGCTGTTAAACTCATATCATTGCAATACTGTTAAACATAGTAGCAGATACACAGCAAGCCAGTGCTTGAATATTTCTTGAGAAGAAGGAGAGTAGGAACCATCATTGCCAGACTTACGGTTCCTGCTCTGCAACACGGGATAGATATAACCATTTCTCACTGCAAAATCCTCTCCTACAAGAAAACAAGGACACCAAAATTCAAACCAGCTTCTTGCTATGTCTCAATGTTAAAAGACCCAAAAGGCTCCTAATTTGAGGGTAGATGAAAGTCAGGCAAGTTTACTCTGTAGTCCAGGAAATGACTAGAAGATGATTATACAGAGGGCTGAGGGGAAATCCCACCATTGGAGGATTGCTGCTAGGTCAGCACCAGGTCCTTCCTAGGGCTTTGCCTCATAACAGGGGCCCAGCAAGAAAAACAGATTTTGAATGTGTGGCTTATAGCCACACTAGTTTTCCCTAAGTTATAGAAAACATACCTAATGTACATTAAAAATGTGACTCATCTGGAAAGATATTTTTCTTTGAATATTCCAGAATATCCTGCATTGTCACTTACAGGGACAAAACTTGTTCAACTTAAAAATTTTTAATTGACTAGAAAGTATCGAAGCCCTGAGGCCACAAATACACATGGCACATCAAACTGTTTCTGCTTTCCCACTAAGAACCAGGAGAAGCCTTGCAGTATTTTCCTCTTACTCATGAAACTGGAAACTGAAAAAAAGAACAAATTTCTTTCTCACACTGTACGGAAATGAGCTCAGTCCCAAGACAGAAACCCTGAGCTTTTCATCCTCACACCAGAAGTTATTTCAGACCTGACAAAACATACTTGTTTATAATATGAAGCATAGGTTCTAATGACAAGAGTCACCATATCTGCACATTCTAGGCCACACTGCTGTGCAAAAAAAATGGAGGTGGGGGAAGGTAGGAGTGGGGTGTTGTTGATGCTTTTTTTTCTGTCCAGATTGCAAGGAACCTCTTGTTACTTGTATCAGAAAGTCTGTTGTGGTCTGTCATTCAGTCAAAAGATAGAAGGCATGAAATTAGAGCTTAACATAAGAAAGTTAATGTGCCCATATAACCTATTTCTATTACTAGATATCAGACACAGAAAAAAAGCGCCACGTAAAGTTCTATATGTACCTGCAAATGTTGCCAGTTTTGAAAAGAACAGGATGAAATAGCACCAAAGATTATAAAGCGGTTCAAACCTTCCTGTGGGCACAAAAGTCAAGAAGAATAAAGCTAAAATTTTTAACATTTGAAAACATGTAGATACTACATTGTTTAAGTTTTATATTTTAATAACTTCCCTAAGTTTGGCTGACTGTTTCAGGCTTTGGTTTAATTTCATTAGTTGTGATTTTACTTTGTATTCCTAAAATTCTTAAATATCCTCACACTTGAGTCCTTTTTGTAGCTTTCTTCTCAAATCTCCTACTTCCCATTCTAGTGAATCACTAAGACAACTATAAATGGTTATTGCACATCTAATAGCACAAGCATCAATTATGTGGTTTTTTGCTATTTAACATCTTTAAATTCTAAATTTTAGACCAAAAAACCCAACAAACCCAAGCCACTCTGCTTGCTTAGAAATCATAATCTGCGCTGTTATTGATACTAATGGTAAGGGACCAGACTCTGCAACAGCAAAACACAGATTTTGTGGCAGAGTTGGAAGAAAGTGAAACAACTGGATGTCACTTTGGATTCAGTTTCTTTACATTTTCAAATTGTTCGGCATTGTGCAAGAGCAATATGGTTTAAAAATAATAAGAACAGACAAGTGAGAGACCACCATTTGGTGTATTTTGGTCAACTGAGTACATAGAGTTCTTTCTACCTATAACTCCTCAGTGGCGTACGGGAGAAATAAAGGGAATATGGGAAAGAGATGGGAAAAGGAAATGTACTTTGGTTATTTTAGAAGGCTCTTAATAGCTGCTAGCAAACTATCAGGGAAAAAAAGTGAACCCATTCCAAACCTCCATATGTTTTAAAGCCAAATTTTTTTTTCTCCAGCACTGGAGAGAACAAGTCACTCATTCAGACATCCAAGATCCATATTAGCAAGACTTGGTTGTGAACTCTGTTGCTCATCCTATGTGTCTGAAGTTTTTTTGCACATCTCGTTGCATCAGGGAGAGAAAAGTGTAGTTATGAGTTCAAAACTTGCTGAAGCAGCACTTATGAAAGCATGCACTCGGGATTCATTTGTGTTTGAGATCTTTCATTACCTAAATTTTAATCCCACCTTTCCAGGCATCACTCATTATCACCTGAAATTCAGGAACCACAAGAAAAAAGACTGTCTGAACACATGGTTACAAGAGAGTGATTTTCCTAGCAAAGACAGACATGTGAAAGCTTTCAGAACTTCTTTTCCAACTCTTGTGAGTTTTTAATGATTTGGATAGAGTGGGTAGTGGAAACAGATGCTATAGTCTCTACATTTTTGGCAGAGGATAAAGCAGCAAAGGCTAACATATTCATGCTGTTTGCAAACTCATGTATACCACAGATCATCTTTCCAAAATACATTTGGGCAGGACAGAAAATTTTCAGCTCTTGATGATATAAAATTATACCATTAATGTCTAAATATATCATTACTTTTTAAAAGAAAATACCCCCCTCCCACAATGCATAATCTTTGCTGTTCTCAAACGGATAAAGAATACATGTCTGGGCAGTCCTTTAGATTCTCTCCTCTCCCACGAAAGAAAATTATGCTTGCCAAGTGCTTGAGGATCCTCAGATGGAAGACACTTTGTATGAGTAAATTCCTTTATTTATTGCTACCACACAGCATTCAGTACATAATAAGCATTCCATAATGCTTCCTGCAGGCTGAAGACTATATTAAGACCCAGTGCAAGCAGATGTAACTCCACTGACATCAGCAGAGCTGCACTCACTTTCATCAGGCCTCAGCATGATCTAAACACTACTGCCTATGGCCCATATTCTGTCAGTTGTTACCAGTGCAGCCTTTGTAATTTAATAATAATTGTCTAGATCTGACCCAAAACTTAGGATACACAGAAAAGGAAACTAATACAAAGCTAGCATCTATCTCTGCTTTATCTAAGCTCTCCCCTGTCCTAGAGAACCTTGGTTAGGTGCATTAAAATAATTTAATGAAGGGTTTGAAGGATTGTATCTTTCATACAACACTGCACCAACAGCCTCTGCAACTCATACGTATCCCTGTCCTTTGTGTTATCCCCTCTTAATTAGCTGTAGGCTGTAAAGCTAAGATGCACCTTGCAAAATATTTTAAAAATAGCAGTTGTCATGCAATAGCCTGAAAGAATTTAAACTGCATTCAAAATGATGAAAGAAGAGGAAGGTGATTCCAGAATACAAGAAACATGCTATCATCTGAGATCCTAATTCCACTTTGCACAGGCTGGACACTATGCAAGTGTACATTGTCTTTAGGGTCAATGGGACTATATGGACAAGGACGCTCTGAAAGGGGATCTGGTTTCAGAACGAGGTTTTCTAAGCATTCCCAGAGCTCTGAGTCTAAGGAGAGTGTCAAGTAAAAGGCCACTCAGATATTCTGGGTCGACAGTTACTTAAAATTGACAATAAAATGCAGGATGTTTGGGGGGTTTCACAACAGTTAGAAAAGAAACCTCAACTCAAGATTCACTCCCTGACCTTTGATCTGACTTTGTTCTGTTACTAGAGAGTACTCTGGAAAGCAAGTTTCCTAGAATCAAGCTGATATCACTGACAGCACCATCAGGGATTATGATGAGTAGATCACACTAATGCTGCCTTGAACTCTATCAAAACCGTGGAGGAGGAGGGTATCAGTACTTTTCCCTTTGTAAGAAACAGAAAGACACAAAAAAGGGGATGGTGTTATTTTCTGGCTTCTATTATCTATGTCCAGTAACAATTAAAAAAAGACACTTGCTATCATTTCTCTACAGTGTGGTAAAAATATTGCAGTATGTCTTGTATTTTGGCTTTTAAGAGTGAGAACAATTTGATCTTTCTGATTTCTTTATTTTTAGCAAAGTAATTACATAGGCTTTTATACATCATCTTTTGAAAAGAGTTTTTCATGTTTTTGCACTCCAGGCAATGTAAAATCAGACTTGCCTCATACCAGACTGATACGTAAAACAGGTGGTGTTGGAAAAAAAATTGAGTGGGCAAAAATCAAGCCTCAGTTGTATTTATTTTTTGTAGTTTAAAGCTACCAGAAATCCCCCCTCTTTTAAACGGTAGGATATATCCATATACACAACAGGAATAAGAATTATTAGGATAATATATCATGGATCTATGACCCTACTCAGTTATGCTGAGCACCCTGATTCAGTTCCAATGAATTATACCAATAATTAAAGAAGCTAATGCGTTAAGTGTACTTTGAATAAAAACATAAACATATTATTGGTTTGGGGTTTTTTAAACACTTGCAGTGAATTGCCAGAAAGAGACAAATATGTATTATAGGGAGGTGTTCAACCCAAAACACTCATCTTTCAGAATAAGCATTGAGGCAATATACAGTATTTCCTCATTTGCTTTCCAACTTCCAGCCATGGTCTAACAGTCTGGAATCATGGTGGCCACCCTCCAAGTCCTGATTACAGCACTTCCATGAAAAGCAGTGACTATGGCCCAATGTTGCTGTGTTTTTATCTTTTTAAAAAGCTGTTTTGGTAAAAGAATGGCTCAAAGAAGGTACAGCTGTGATGAAGAAGATGTGGAATAAAAGACAATCACTTCTGGCAAGGATTACTGTGTGCCATATTTTATGCTTCCTACTCTATCTGTATGCTTGAGACAATAAGCCTTACCAGCAAACCTTTCACCTTTCACATTTTCTACTCAAAGACTGTCAAGACAGATGGCAGTAAATGCCATCTTTATTGAATTATGATCCATACTACTTTACCAGAAATAAGCAAGTATTAATCAAAGTACAAAGGTTTGAAAAAGGTAGAGCTGAGAGAGCTTTTGGAAGAAAACAGCTTGCCAGGTATGCTGCCATACCGCTCCCAAAAATCAAAATAAACATCCCAAGAGTTGGAAAACTTGCTAGATACCAAGCAGGGTTGTATGAAGCATCTTTCAGACTTACTATAAATTTTCAGAGTATTCTGTCCTTTGTTCTGTCCCATGTATGCTGTGCCTGTCATGACTGTTTTCCTGGATAAAAACATAATTTAAAAATTTTAATTTCTTTTGTTTTAATTTTAACGAATTCACTAAACCTGTTAAACTACATATGGTTTTCTTTGGGCCTCTTATTGGTTTGGGAGTTTTTTTTATATCTTGTTTTGGTTTGGTTTTGGGGTTTGGATTTTAGGGCTTTTTTAAACCTCTTTGCCTCCTCTTGTGGTCTTTCTGACTTTTTGACATCATATCTTCATGTTTCTGCAATTTGTCTTGGCCAAAGGACAAAATCAACACTGGTCTCTCTCTGAGCAGTCACATTCTTCACACTGCAGGTTGGAGAGGGGACACTGCAGTAAAGCTGCACTCATGTGCTCAGTGTAGGGCCACAAACAGTCTGAGTTGTTCCCCACCCAGGAGGAGTTGTGAGCTAGCAAATAACCCAGTAAGCCAAAAGCACGTCTTACAGTCGGAATCCCTTAGTACACTACAGCTCTGGAAATGTCAAGGAAATACTTGGAACAATTATCTTTCTTCTTTTCATCTTAATGGCAAAAGTACTACTAATTTGTAATATAATAGAACCTCTGAGACAAGCAGGTATACGATGAGGTACACCCATGTGCAACCTAGGTCTAGCCATGACAACCAGGAACACCCCAATGGGGTACTACAGCCCTTATAGCCCTCTCACTGACCCCCATAAAGCCAAACCCCACATACAGCCCCAGCCATCCCATGAAACAGCTGCTGTTAGAGCCACAGAAGCAAAATGAAATACCTGGCTCTAGATATGTGCATACATTAGAAGAAGTACCCGTAGATGGATGACCTTTTCCCATATTAGCTTTATTTTATGAGTGTGATTTAAATACCAACCAGCAGGTAATTTGTTCATTCACTTGCATGCTAGAATCGAAGACATCAGTTAAATCATAGCTGGCTTTGAGGAAGAATCTCAGACTTAAAAATTCTGTTTGGTTCAAGCTGGAGCCAAAAAAACTGTAAACATCTACTGCAGATGAAAGAGTTTTTTCTGGTGAAATCCCACTAGGTGTTTTTCCAATATCAATTCTCATTTAACAAGTGCACTCTGCCACGCAGGTGGGATCTGTTACAAGCAACAGCACATTGGAACACAAGCCTTGTGTAATTAATATTTATTACTTACAAATATTCATTTTATTTATGTCTTTATTGCCAGCCTCATGCTCTACTTACAGTAGTAGGAAAGCAGTAAAAGTTTCCACTAGTTATATATACCTTCTACTTTCTAAAAATATGTTCAAACACCTAAAACATAAATTTATTGAGATGATTTTAAATTAAATAGAACAAAATAATGACTGATTTATCACTTGTCATAAAAGAAAACAAAACAGTGAGCGACTCCAGATGATGAATACACAAAAATGTCAACATGAGGCAAATTACAGTCTGAAGGAGCAGCTCACAGAGCTGATTTGCCCGTGTAGCTGATGTTACTCCCCAGTACATTTGATGTGAGCCTGCTTACCTGCCAATGAAAGGAAAGTGAGTTACCCTGTGACAACAGGTGGGCCAAATTACACACAGCTTATCCACCGAGGTCAGAGCAGCTGGCTGGCTGCTAATTACTCACCAAGTGCCCCCAAGGTAACCCAGCAATGCGTTTGCATTCTGGACTCTGTAGGCGTGAGAAGCTCAAGGCACCGCAAAGCCTCTTCGCTTATTAACAGCAAGGAGTGACCTGTAACACAGGTGCTGATTCACAGCTGGGGCTGGTTCTTTTCGTAGGGAGCTACTACAAGACCTGAAGACACTGGTTTTTTATATGACCTACAGTTTTGAACCTAATTTAAAATTTATCTAAATAGCCCCTTAACCCTCTTTGTAGCCTTACTGTACTGCAGTAATTGTTATTCTTCTCTTTTCCCATGCAATACTCCATTATATTTTTCATAAAGTAAAATATTGATTATCCACGGTTCATTGTTCGTTGTTACTGCTAGCTTCCTTTCCCTGATAGCATTTTTGGTGACATTTGTCTGGTTGTTGGCATTTAAAGAAACTATAGTTTGACTCTGTAAAGCACTTTACTACCTAAATTTGCTTCTGCTGTAATCAGTGAAGTATGGTACTTGTATAAATGCTTTGCTGAACTAAGACATAATTAATATAATGAATTCTGAACCCCCAAATTTCTATTTCCACTGCAAAAACATACTCATTCTCTGAAAGGCCAAAATAAATCTGAGGTATGTCCTACTCCAGTGGATGATAAAGATTTTTACTTTTTTCATCTATAATAAAGTATACAAAATAAAAACGAAATAAAAGTAAATTTAAATAAATAAAAGTGTATAAATATATAAATTAGTACTGATATTTAAGAACAAACGTCATAAAAAATGCAATATTTGTTCTCACAGTTACTCAACGATTTTTATTTTAATACAATTTTTGAGGCTATAGAAAAAGCTCTAAAAATTAACACTACTAAATTTTGTTTATCAATACCTCTTGTATATTTTAATAAGGACTGTTGTATATTTTAATAAGGACTAAAGCTTAGTCTATAATTTTGGAGAACAAATCACCCAGAGAATTTCTGTATGCTTCTGTGTCAGATGGCAAGTTCTACCACGTTATTACCAGTTTTAAATTGTGAAAAATTTCTATTAGCTATCCATATTTCTATGATTAGTCCTGGTTGACTTTTTCCAGGTCTGTGTTAAACATAGAGGAAATTAAAATTTGCCTTATATTCAAGCCATGCTTCTGCAGTTTTTAAGAAAAATATTGCTTTCAGAAATTAGATAACACCATTCTATTAGCAAGATTTGTGAAGCTGTGATATGATAGAGCACTACACATGTAAATCTGTTCTGTAAGGTTTTAGAATCTGTCATCATCCTTGGGTTTTTTCCCCAGGACATTTTTATCTGTTGAAGGACAATGGTCAAGCAGCAAAAACTAAGCAGTTACTCCAATATAAACTTCTCAGTTATTTGCCATCTGCATTTATTTGCATTCAAGGCTAGGAGCAGGGAAGATTAGAATCTAGCCCATGGATAGCTTATGAAATAACTTACTTGGCAAATCTCACATCAGGACTGCAGAAATGAAAATTGTGGGAAAAAAATTCCAACAATAGGAACCTGAACAAAATAGCCTGAAATGTATATTTTTCCCCTTTCTCCTCCTATTTCAGTCCCAGGTTATTTATTACTAAATATGGAGCACAAGAAACCTGATGCACAGTAATGTGAATTCACCTCTAATGGTACACTGAAAAACATTTTTACCACAATCGGCATCTTTCTGGATATCAGAGAATTTACAGGGCACTGAAATACAGCCTTAAATCCATAATACTTTTCCTACATAAAGTAAAGGCTGATTGCTAAGGACAACAGAAACAGTATTTTGGTGAACTACAGACCCGACATGTCATTAGTGGTCAGAAACTAAATTAGATCTCCCAATATATTTTTTCTGTGTGTATCCTAAACAATCTTTTTGCTATTTGACCCATGTAATTTGAGAAAATAAGCTGAACACTGGTAAGTTTGACAAAGCTGCAGTAAATCAGACTGCCCTACATCTTTGTTTCTGATATATTCCTAGATTAAAATAGCTGATAATTTACATCCAAAGATGTAAAATAAACAACTCATGAGGCATTCAAGTTGGAAGAACAACTCCTTCTGCAAAACTATGAATAACTTATTCACCAGCATCAACAGTAATTTCATCTAGATTGCAGTCTTTACATTGTAGGCACTGAAGGGATATTAAGTACAACAATATTAACTTCAGCCTTTGTCATCAAGCAATACCTCTTACTCTTTGAAATTGAAAACAACAGCACAAAAATAAAAGTAAAGAAAGGACAACACGACCAAAATTAATTCTGCAAATCCAGAGGATATGGGTAAATGTTTGTGAGTCTGTTGAGATGCTTAAATGAAAACCACTGTAAGTGTTAAAAATACAGCTAGATTGTAGCCCTACTTAAAAAGGAAGAATGACATTTTTGATGCAAAATGTTAAAGCATGCTGAGTGAAATATATTACACACTCATTCCAGGTTGGAGATCCATAAAAACTGTTTATTCTTTACTTTGCTTAGGTAGTTTTGAGAAGTCTGAAAAAAGGGGGAAAATAGAGAAAGAGACAAACATCATATATTCAGTATTTTACTACCAGCTCCTTGGTTTCATTTAGTGTTAACGCTTACGTGCCTTAGTACTTACAAAGAGTTCAAGGAACATTGGGTGTTATTAGATTGATAACCAACTCATATCCCCAGCAGGAGGCTCATAAATACTTAAACATATGCAAATTAGTTGGGAGAAAGTAGTCTTTATTTGTGGGTTTTAGGTCATGCTAATGTAATTTTCTCTTTCAAACAGAACTAAACAGATGTGTCGGAAGGGGTAAAATTCTTAATGGAAGAGAACACAAATGGTTTCTAACCTGCTGGTAAGGTTAGAAATGTCACGGGTTATTGTCATTACCATGGAACGGAGAGTTCTCCATCATTTCAAATACCTTTTCATATCCACAGGTAGTCAGATAAGTGACCATTACCACGTGTAGCAAAAGGACAAACAGATGAGATTCAGTTCATTCATTTTTGCCTCTCCTGTACACTTCTATGGTTTTCTAAGTTTGCACTGGCCTGTTGACTGCATGGTGGGAGTGGTTCCCTCTTTTCTTCACTGAAAAGCTGTATGTATAAACCAAAAAGTATCATGTCTTGGAAGGCTACTATCTCCAATTTTAAACAAACATTCTCATACTTTGAGACAGTCTGGCACACTCCTGATGTGGGCACAGTTCTTTCAGAGACTGAAGGCAGAATCAAAAGGAAGATTTAAAAAAAAAAATCTTTGATGATGTTTCTCTACATTAGTATTTTTAAGCAAGACAAAAATAGAATGAAGCTAAAATTTAATAAGCAAAACAGTCATAATCAGCTAATTTATAACACTGACAGATCATAGCAGAACATCAAACATGAGTTATGATGTGATTAGGGCAACTGACCTGATGTATCATTCAAAATATTTTTAAGGAAACCTATCATGTTCAGTAAATCACAGCTATTAAAAATAATTCCTAGCAAAACAATATTCTATTGAATATGATTTTTGGTCAACTTTTGCATTCAATTTATTCAATATGCCTCCAATATATATAAATATATATATATATATATATATATAGCTTGAACAGGTAGATTTCAGTGACCTTTATAGTGTCCAATGTAAGACTGCAAACAATCCATCTCTTTGCACATCTGCTTACAAAATTATAGAGCAGGGAAGTCAGTGGTGTGCAGAGTTCATACCTATGGTTGTTGCTGCCTAAGGACAGACAAAAACATCTCTAACCAGACAACTGGGTTCCTTTAGGCACTAGCAGCATGTCTTCATTTAGTTTGATTTCAGTAACTGTGCTTTCAACAGTGAGTGCAGTGCAAGGTTGTAATTACGTCTCAGGAGTGAAAAAGCACCGGAGCTCAGGTTCTGCAAAGCTTTAGGGTTGTGCTTCGCTTTCTGTGCTGTAAGGAAGCCCATTCATCTCCGGGAAAACACTGCTCCCTGTGCACACAAATACATTCATAAGCCCTTGCTGGAATGGGGTGCAGGCTGGAATTATATTTCTGTCATTTAACTGTGCACACTTGCCAATTTTGATCAAGTTTTATCAGTTCAGTAAAAATGAAAAATTTTTGTCACTCCTGGCTGAAACTCATGCAATGAACCTCTGACTGTTCTTGGCCCAGCAATAATTCTAGCCCAGAATGACAGTTTTCATACCACTCAAATGACAGATCAATGGAATAATATTCACATTGGCACAGATGGGCAGAGAAAGGCCTAGTGCACTGTACTTACTGGGCACTGAGGTTTGATATGATCAGCTGTTACCAAGAGCTCACACTGAAGAATATGGAGTGATGGGCACGGAATAACCAATCTGTCAGACCTGCACTGACTGGCAGAAGGAGCAGGGGAGTGACTGCATAAAGGGACACGCATGTCAAGTCATATAGGATTCATCATTCCTAACCCAACTGGATAAATGTCACTGTTCCACTAATGGTGCAAAGTAGTTCATCTTTCAAGCAAAACAGCAGATTTTTAGGCTAGGGGGTTACCAGGGAAGTAAACTGGCAATAGTTCTATTTTTTCTGTGCCAGAACCCTGTCGCTGTTGTGACACCAGAAGAAGCAGTAACATTCAGGAGCCAGAAGTAATCACAACATCAGCCCCTTCCTGTACCCATCAGGGAATATTGCAAACCTATCTCATCAGATTTCCTCCTTTATTCCAAATGGGCTTTCCACCCCAAATTTCTTGTTCTTTCTTTTTCTCTAGACAAATGGTGCAGCGGCAAGTACCTGGGAGGTTCCCATGCATGGAGAAAAAGGGGAGAATCTTCTGCATCAAAATATTTACTGAGAGAAGTAAGAAACTGAAATATGTTGCTTATGACTTTGCAGGTTATGATATTTGCATAAACTCAAAAAAGTGGTCACATTTCAAATAAAATCAGATCTGCCTGCCAGTCATGTTGATTCTCACTGCTGAGCTTCTCCTTAGTCCTTTCCTTACACACATGCTGCACACCTGCACAAGCACCACACACATACCCTCCCTAAACTTCCCATGAAGGCAAGTTACTCCATCATATAAGGATGTGGAATTCCATACCTAAGTTTTAGGAGCTTTCTTTACGTCTGGAGTGCCCAGTGGTCTGGATTCCTCTGTACCCATTACTATATACTGGGGAGTAAATGGGAAAAATAGATGGGAAAACTTTCTCCTAAGGAAACTTTAAATTTTCCCCAGAGCAGCAGCTGCTTTCTACCTTCAGACACGGACGTCTCTTAGTATGTAGTGCCCAGGAGTTACACTGGAAGCTCTGGTTTGTAGGTGAGTCTGACACTGAAAGAAATCAAATATAACATCATAGCCACATTTAAGTGAATACACTACTAACCAAGTATTTCAGTGAGCACAGAAGGTGAGCATAGAAGCAGAATGATAAATACAAGATCCTTTTAACTGATTGTGTAGAGGCACTGAACTTTTAAAAAATATGCTAGTTTGGAAATGGGAATTGCCTAGCAGGGGTACATAGGTTGCAGCTGGGCCAATTATCATATCCAAGGTATTACTGGAACACAGCAGTATAAATCTAAATCAGAATTATTATTCCGGCTTTCATGGCAGACAAAAATATCACTACAGTCACATATGGAGTTCCCTTTAAAAGTTCTGTTTTCACCCATGATAATTTGCTGGGGAAGATTATATGGGAAAGAGAGAAGGGGCAGGAAGGGTGATGAAATTTTGATGCTTTGCCTGTAAGTAAATTACTTAAATCTTTTGGTCTGAAATACCTATCTTACAACTGCTTGATTTATAAATGCCCAAGAAAAGGATAATTGTTTCTGTTTCCATCACTACACCATCCTTGTTATATACATTACTCTTTTAATTTTCTACTTACAGAGAGAACTAAAGAAAATTTATATAATACAATAAGAAAAATAGAAAGTAAAGTAGCTACAAAATGCAAGCAATATAGGGGACAGGTATTGCACTGTTACACTGTACCAAACTGTGTGATGAGTGCAATGTGAATTTAATATTCACACAAAGAAACCAATGAAAGTAAAAGTTTAATGTAAAAATCTTAGCAGGCACTTATCTCTAGTTACTTGTAGGCTGTCTTTACACACACATTCCCCTTTATTATTGCTCCCTCCTTTTTTTTTTAATTATGTGATTTCATTCAGGCTATAATAAACAGAGTTGAAGCTCTGCTAAAACATTCTAATGGCTTGTAAGATGCTGTCCTTTTCTGTTTTACCTATCAGCCCTTATAAGTAAAAATTTATTTTATGCTGGTCATGTAGAACACATCTCCATTGCACGTTTCCTCCTTTTCTTTTTCTAGCTAATAACCTGGAGTAGGGATTTAAGTTAAATGGTTCTACACCTTGACCTCCATCTTGATGTGAACCATAGGTGGCAGAGACTGTATTAGAGTTGTCTCGGGAGTGTTATGCAAAAGACTTGGGTGCTTATATAGTAAAGAAAATTGTACTTTAGAGTTAGCCTGCTGAGTATGCATGATAATTCTCTAACTATTTTCAGCAAGGTATTTTATGGGATTCAGTGTTTTCAGATGCCATATATTTGGTACAAGGTGGCATTAAATTTTTCATGTAGGGTTCATTAGCAAGGCATACATGTTAAATTTCAATTTTTTCTTGTACTTTGCACACAGAAGTATGCCAAGTGGCTGACCAAAAATCTAAATCTTAGACCCTGAAACTAAATTCTTCTCTTTTTTTTTTTTTTTTTTGAAGAAATTGTGTAAACAGTGTGATTCATTATAGATGTGCTGGGAAAAATATACCATAGGGAAAATATTGCCTGTTATAAACATACAGACTGTACAAAGCCAGGAAAATCTGCTAAAACCATTTCTGTTTTACTCGAGATCAGTTTTACAATATTGCTCCAGACGGTTATAGAGTAAAGACCTCACTTTAACATAATGGATTGTGGGACTGGAGTTACTCTTTATAAAAGAGAAACCCTTTTTGAGAGCTTAAACTTGTCTTGAGAGACATAACTCCTCATGTCCAACATTACCTCATCAGAACTTCTTTCAGTCATACCCAGGGGGAATAAAGACAGCCCTTACCTTCTAGTAATTTACCTTCAGTCTGTCATTACATTACATAATGCAGATGCTTTCTAGAGCTGTCTGTGTGGACATACACAATCTCCTGTCCTGTGGTCTTTCTGTGTGCATATAGATATTATATATATACATGCAAACACACACATAGATATCCAGCCAGGTACACAAATGTACTTGGAATTCCACCAAATAGCAATTCAAAATCATGACTGATTATGAACCATTATCGAGAGGACTTCAAATTTGCCATGACACTTTTCCTGAATATAGTTTTGTGTTTCTTTGCATCTTTTAGCCCCCGGCTGCTAATGTACTGATGAAAGCCCAAAACTTCATGTACACCATCCATTCAGCAGAGCTGTGAGTGCTCTGTAAAGGAGCAAGCACCTCTAACTCTGCTTGCTGTGGCATTCATAAATTTTGTAGTTACTTTTGATTCTCAAACCTTTTCTGGAGAAATGCAAAAAAGGAGAATCAGTTTAAAATTACCCTAAGTTAATCTTGATCTTATCCAGCTATGGGCATGGTAGTAGTGGGTCAAAGACTGGACTTGATCTTGCAGGTCTTTTCTAACCTTAATGATTCCATAATTCTGCTAAGTTAGCTCAAGAGAAGAAATAATGAATGATCCTACTTCTTTTGGAAGCCAAAATCAGATCCTTTCACCATTCAGAAATATTCATGCTTTTTAAAAAATTTTCGATAAATTATTAAAATTAATTGTACATATAATTCCTTTTAATATTCCATTAGGCAACTGTGCTGAATGCAATTTTATTTGCATGTGCTATTTACAACCTACATGTACCAATGTCCTCTGGGGTTCATTTAACACACATTTAGATAGGAGGGAAAAAACACTACAAGTACAACAAGGTGGTGTACTTGGACAGCATATCCAAACTACCCAGAACAAGGGTTGAAGTCTATCCCAAAGTGGTTTAAGCTAAGAATTTAATAGAAGGAAAAAGACTCAGGGGTGAATAAAGAAAAGAAGTTGTCTTAGACATCGATGGTATATTTGTTCAGCTGAAGTATTGCATTTTCATTTTGCCTTTGGTACAATGACTCCCTTCACACATTACCCTACCAATCTGACATAATGAAGTAGGATTATAAATAATTCCTAGGGAATTCTAGATAGTCATCTCCACCCTTGGACATCCATACCACAAAAGGGGCTTGGTTCTCATGTTAATTCTTCTTGTATCCATATAATTCTTATTTCCAAGGAACATTACCTCTGCATTCTTAATCTTCTCTCTTCATCAATGTTATTTTCCACCTCTTGCTTATCATTGTTTCTCCAGCCTTTCCCTGCTTTGTCCTGCATGTCCAGTGTGTTCTTTCAACTACACTTTTTTAAACATGATTGGTAGTCCAGAACATTTGAGTGTCTTATATCTAGCTCAGCCACTTCCCGGCACATGCATTTCAGAATTTCACTGTGTCATTTTTAACCTTTGTTCAGCATTTATTGCCAGGACATAAGTCTCAATATGTATCAGGTATTTTATGTGCCACTAAAATACCATACTATCATACTAACTTTCTTTGTCTGAGTGTACCAGCATTTTAAACTATATTCCACATGAACAGTAGTTTTTACTGTCTTCTTACTAACTCTCTCTAACACATAAGAATTTCCCTCACTCTCCCAGAGTGACTGCATCTTGGGTTTGGCTCAAATATGCACTTCACTGTTATATTATCACATTACACTGCAATGCAGGTGCCATACCAAGAGAGGGAAAAGTAATTAAACACCTTATGCACAACAGTTTATAGTAAAAAACACCCTTAATTAATCTCCAAAATCATAGAGGGGAAATCACTAAATCCGAATTATTAAGGCAGTTTAAGATTATTTTTCAATACCTCCTACTCAAAAGACATCCCATTTAGGGAGAGAGAGAGGAGAGGCATTTATGTGGATGCATGCCAGTGACTCAGAACAAAGCGGAGTAACTAAAACTACCAGTCTTAGAAACATAAAACACCAATCACGTTTGAGGTATAAAAAAGTCATTTTTAACCATTTCATTAAAATAACTGCAAATACTACATACAACAACTTACCATACTCAGCTAAGATCCTGCAAAGTGAAAAACTTAGGTTCATCTGTAGTAAGTGGCTTGGTATAACTCTGGCATTCTTAATCAAATTTGGGACAGTTGAGTTACACATATTCAGCTTTCTTAATGAACTTATAACTGCTTTGTACTCATGGCAGATGGTCACATGATATTATTTGTGACAACACTAAATAAAATAAATAAAAGAAAATGAGGCACATGATGTATTACCAGGATAAATCATACCACAAAATGTAGGGAGATGAAAGCCTACAGCAACAACACTTAGCACACTTCATTTGATTCTCATCCATCAGCTTCAGCGCCAGTGGCTCAAAAAAGAACGCAAAGGTAAATGAACACCAAAATATGATACACAGCACTTGAAAAAGAATCACACAGAAATAAATCAAAACTCCAGTGTTATTTTGGGCCAAGGCTTATTCAAAATATGGGACTTTCATAATAAGATGCTGCTAGCATTAAAAAATCAGAGCACAAATACAATCATAAAAAAATCCAAATAAATAAAATAAACCCACCTCTAGCTAAGCCATAAGCTAAGGGTCGGGGGGGGGGGGGTAGATTTTTTTGGTGGTGGTGGTGGGTTGTTTGGGGTTTTTTTTGTTTTGTTTTTGTGGGTTTTTTGGTGTTTTTTGTTTTGTTTTTTGTTTTGTTTGGTATTTTTGTTTTAGTAGATAGTTATAGTCATTCAGTCATTCTGTCCTAAAGAGGATGATGCACAGTCACCTAAAATTTCAACTGTGGCTCATGATGCTGACTGCCTTCTTATTTGCCTCAGTGTTCACAAACAAGTGGTCCTCTGTCTCTTCTTTTTTTCTTTCAAGAATTGAGATAGGCTTTTGATGGGCTTACAAGTTGTATGCCCAAGGGTTATAGTTCAGAGGGACTTCGCCAGCTCCTGCACAGTGTGGTGGCTCTTTCCTGTTCAGCAACACCTCATGCCAGACAGCTTTTTGACAAGCTGGTCAACTGGAGGTTGTGCAGAGGGCTATCCCTGTGGGGAAAAAGTTGGGGTGCTCCTTGCTAAGGGGTGGGGGGTGTAATGGGGGCCCATGGTAATGCCAATAGAGACAGAGACCTGCATAAAACACAAGACCTGAAAGATCTCAGCATACGAATGACAAAGTTTTCCAGCAGCCTGCTTGTCCTGAAGCAAACAACTGAGCTGCTGGCAAGAGCTGCACATGGCAGCAGAGAAAGCAGCAGATGTTACCCAGACTCATGGAAACAAGGAGCCATTTGTGCAGGGTCCAATCCAGCCCCCACCTTGCAAGTGACACCAGCCCACACTATTGCCCTAGAAAAGTTCTTGCACATTTGCTCAACAGTCCATGGGGGATGTTTTCTCCATCTCTTCTGACACTTTTTATGAGCCACTGTTGGGACACAGTAGCCTAATTAAATGAATAAAAGCTGTAGTAAAACCACCAGGTCTGAGAGAAATTTACCAGGAAGCACAAACAAGACACATACTGCAAGTTTGTCCGACGTGAAATGGGAAAAGTGAAAATGAGCTTTTGTATACCATGCTGTACCAAGGTCAATCGTACCTAGACAATCCTCAAGCAGTCACACTATTTAGTGGTTTTGGACTATTAATGTTGCACAAGTATTTCAGCATTCATTATCACACTAAGTTTACAATGTTGATTGGTTTTGCTTTCAATAATCAGAGCTCTTTCTCGAGGTTAACTAGTCTATGACTGCAGCTTGAATGTTTGATTTCCTTTTTTCTTAATTGCTTGGAGAAGAAACACACTGGAATGATTTTTGACCACCTACTGCTATATCTCATAAGATTTATATCAAGTTCTTTTATTAACAGGCTGAAAAGCAGCAGCAAAGAAAAGCTTTGATGATAACAATAAAAATACCCTAAACCTTATTTCATACCTGTAACATCATTCCCAGAAAGATATTTTCCTAGTGTTTGCTCCACAAATGCTTTTTATATTATTGAAACTTAAATTGTAATACTGTTGCAAGTAGGGATGAAACATTAACAAATTCAGGCTCTTAGAGCTGTATGAAGTTAAGATGATACATTTCAAAGGTTTAAATAGGTGTTTGCCTAAGAGCAGCAATCTCTATGGAAAACAAGTTTGAGAAAGAAAACACCAGTTGAATTTTCATTCTATTATCATTGAAATAGCATGGGGCTTTTTTTTGTTAATGACTGAATAAATCAGAATTTCAGCTTTACAGTCACAGCGTTTCTTCTAGGTATTCTATGTTTGATGCAAAACTGAACAGCAGCTGAAGAAATAACTCACTTCACAATGGAATGTAGCCTGAAAATGTGAATTGGTCACTTGGACTAGATGATCATGCTAAGTCCTTTCCAACTAACTTATTCTACTCTTATTAGCTGAATTACTTCCCAGGAAAAAACAAACCCCAGATAAGTGTGACTTAATTTATCATTACAGCCATAATAAGAATCTGAAGATAGTGTTCTTGCAGAGATGGTAAAGATGATAAGGATGATCCAGGGAATTATAAACTCATGATCCTCACTTAAGTACTTAAGAAAATCATTGAGAAAGTAACTACAGATGTCATTATAAAGTACCTGAGGTGCAAACCAGCATAACTTTCTGTAAGTGTAAATTTTGTTTAATATATTAGAATCCTTTGAAAAAGTTAAGGCGAGTAATGAAAGAAATTTACATATACTGAAATTTAAACAGTTTGTGATGAAACAACTCTCACCTTTATTATGGTGAAATAAGGGTAAAAATTAGGAAATAAAAATAAAGAATTAAAGAATGAATCTTACAGCTTTTGGCATGAAAGCTATTAAGTATCATTTGGGGCCTGAGTGCACATTTCCCCTTTTTCCATTCCCCTCCTGCCCTGAAGCACTGCATGGTTCAGCCATTAGGTTTATCTTAGGTCTTTGTAACCCAGACCGCTTCCACAATCTTTCTCTAGCAGAAATGCAAAGTTTTTTCCTGCTCACTATGAATTTCAAGCAAACCTTAACACAGTGTCTCGCCCACTGGCAATAGCCCTCATAGGTTTTTAAAGAATGGAGCATAAAAAGCACCCTATGAAAACACGCCAGCACCACATAGAGATATAAATGCAATTTTAAAGCTCATGGCTGGTGAGAGAAACTTTTCTAGTGCTCAGCACAACCCAGTATTATTTCCTGCCTGAATAAAAATGCTGAAAATAAAATGCCTGATGTTTATGATTCAGTAGTCCTGCAGTCAGCTGAACTGCCAATTAAAAATTGCATCCATGAAAAATTATCTGTACGTACATGCAAGAACTAGAAGTAATGATGTAGTTGGTTAAAATCAGAGAATTTGAAGAAAAACCTCCTGAGGTGGTTAATGCAGTCTGCATTAGGCTTCTTACAAAGATCTGCAGGCTGAAGCTCTTAAAACCTGACTCGCAGGCTGTCCAGAGTTTTAGCAGTTATTCAAACCTACATGGGGCAGGAGTAAAGCTCAGATGTGGCAGCGTTTGCACCCACACAGCACAGCTCAGTGTCGACAGAAACCAGCTCAAGGCACTGTCTCATCCAGTTCATCTCTACATTCAACATGCTGCTTTAAGACTGGAAGCTGTAAAAGCCATCAAATCTATTGCTTTAAAATTCAATGTCTGTAAGAAGTTCAAAATATACTTTAATATCTTTCTAACTGTTTTAATAAAATCTATAATTAACTAAATGAGGATCATAAATGTTATGATGTTTCATATAAAATGTGACCTGATCAATAGATGTAAATGACTTGACCATTTTATTCTTGGTGAAAGCATCTGAGGTCCAGGAAAGTATTAGTAACACAGCAGCCTCAGCATAGTTTCCAACAGAAAATTCTGAAGGAGGAGAGCTATTTTATCATTATAACCATTAATATGATTTACAAGCCCCAGTAAAACGGGCAAACTCTGATCTATTTTAATCTAGTGCATTAATAGTCTGAACCATACTCAGAAGCATGGCACTGGCAATAGGAGAACCAGGAAGACTGTCAGGTTCCCAGGAGATATTGTTCTTTGATGTTCTTCCTGCAGCTTCTTCCACAGGGCTGGAGCTTCTGGTGTGCTCCTGCTGTCACCAGGACTAGATGAAGCTGGAAGCTGGCCATGAGACTTCATGCTCTCCTAAACCCTTCAGCACCCTAAATTACACCCGTATATGAAAGCAAGCAGGGAGGAGGGGAAGAATTGGCAAACCAGCCAAGCTCATTGAAAGCCCCATGAGTTTCACCATCAGGAGCTGGAGGTGTGGACCTGAGCACAGGCAGAGAAGCCCTCTGCTCAGAGCCATGCAGACGATCAGAACTTGATTATACCTTCGAGAATGACAAATCCTAAACAAACCACAGGATGAGCCAATAACTCATAAATTTGTCTTTGTCAAAATTTTTTTCTCTGTCAATTCAGAAATTTTTGCACTCAGCTCAGTAGGATAACCATTTTATTCACTGACACTGTCAGACTACTCTCACCTATACCTTGCTGATAATCAACTGTGTGCCCAGATTTAATAGTCAGAAATCAGTCACATGGCACCTGCCCATCCTTAGCATGGAAGAAAGAAAATTAGTCTCAAATGCCTGTTGAGAATGGAGTAACTTGATGGCTTATGTCAATGTCTTCAATTTTTTTTTTTTTTACAGTAATTCTCTGAAACATTCAAGAGGGGAAAAAATGACAAAAAACAGCAATGAAAAAATCATTATGAAAGCAAAAAGCATATTTGCAGGTTACAAAAATTAGAAGTGGGGGCTGTCCAGTTCCAACAGAAAAAATAAACAAACCCACAAGTGTTCCTAGGAGTGGGAGAGGAGGGTACAATAAAAGGAAAAGGAAGGGAGTGAAAAATGAACAGTAAAGAAAATATTCATTAATTCTACTCACAATTTTGGAAAGGAGGGAGGGATCTGACCATTTCAAAATAAAGAGATCATAAGAAAATGTTATTGACCCCAAGGGATGGAGAAGAAAGCAGATCAGGAAATGTTTACATAGATAAGGGAGGTATGTAAAGTAGCTGGTCTATTGCCCATGAGAGGTTTCAATTACTTCTCCAATCGGCACAACAGTGGGATTACAAAGAAAGCATTCATTTTCCTGGAGTTGGGACAGAGTCAACAGGTTTGAAAAGACATTCTGGAGTTAGTTTAAGGAATTAAACCAAATAAAATGGGCAAATATTTATAGTTTAGTGTTGAGAGCAGAACTTCAAATATACATGGCTAAAAATTCCTCAAGCCAAAAAGCACATAAGTAGTAAAACTTTAACAGATAAAAATACTTGTGCAGATTAAGTAATTTAACAGAATTTGTATGTCAAATTTACTTTCAAGATCACTGAAAACACGTGCAACTTAGTTACAAGATAGACTATAACTTGTACTTTGCTTTCATTTGTTCTCATACCCAACAGTATTTTACTTAAATGAGAAACAACCCATTGCACTGAAAATCCTGTGAACCTGATGAAACCCTGTGCACTCTCCAGCAACATTAAAATTGCCCTACCAACTTTTCAATGCTAGAAAATAAATGAATGGAAGCCACTGTTGCTCTGAAGCCTCAGTACCTGAGAGATTTTAACGTATAGCATCATGCATCATAGCATTATATTTCCAAGAGGCTCCTGCAAGCACCAACCTTTATTATAAATAAATAATATAAATAATATAATGTGTTCTATTATAAATAACACATGGGTATTGTAGCTCAAGGCCACAGTATGATATAAACTGAATTAGATAACCTCATGCTAAGATAATTAGGAGCATTCATGCAATGCAGTAACCAAGTTGAGGGTGCTAATTTGCTGGGAATGACCAGCACTTTCTTCCACCACTTCCAGTTAAGATTCACCACTCTGTCTACACTTTGCTGATATTTCTAAACCCAAGTTCAACAGTTCCAGAAGGTTCAAATTGCATTATTTTTCTTTATTATTTCACCGGACTTTCATATATCCATTTCTTAGTCCACATTTCACTCAGTCTTCTGCCCTCCTCTCCTATTCGTCTTTGTCCCATTTCCACCCTGGATAAATCAGACTTGTACAGACTTTCTATAACTAGAGTTATACTACATTTGGACCCAAAGAAAGTGCTCAATATTTTTGCTAAAAATGACTGGTAGTCCCAATGAGCATGTCTTCCCTAATTATCAGCCTCAGCTACTTTCCCCTCTACATCCTACTGCCTCCAGTAGCATTTTGAATGTCCATATTTGAAACTTAACTTCAGACTGAGCAGATACTAACTTCTCTTATTCCCTGCTTAGATAAACTCTATGCATTTGTCTTTTCTTCAATATAAGACAATCCTTTTGTTGTGGTGTTTGGCTGTTTACTACATGAGCTGGCAGAGTCAGAAACCCATCAGTGGGGAAAAGACAGGGAGAAACGACCAAAAAAGCCCCAAACAAAATAATATTTTCTCTGACTGATGCATTGATACTTCATCTCTGGCAAGGTTTTTCATTTCATAAGCAGATCAATGGTGATTAGCTGAGGCACTGAGTTCCATTCTAAGTTCAAATGGACATCTGGCTATTGCAGAGGGAGCACTGCAACATCTTTCAGCCTTTAAACCAGGTTTATTTACTTTTTTTAATACTAAACTGGGAAATCAAGGAATCCAGGTGTAAGAAGTAAAGAAAGACATTCACTTGTAAGCAGTAAAAAAAAAGAGAAATCCTGCCTTGATATGAAACAATCTAACCGGTTTAATTATTAAGTGTCATTTTCCTTTCAAAGCTCAAGGATAATCCCTACTTGTTTGGGGAACATCAAGAGATAAATTGTGTTCTCATGGGTTGTGGGGATACATTTGCAGTTACTGGAATCTTGTAATTTACAGCAACCAGTACTCAAACTTCCTTTGCCTGAAATCCTGTAAAGTGTGTTTAAATGAGGGTGTCAGGGCTTTTCACTTGGCAGCTCTGGGGCCACATCCTTGCTGCAAAGGACAGTTGAGTAATGCATGGACAATCAGAGAAATGATAAAATTAACCCAGCTGGAGCCCAGGCTGGGCTCTCTGCCAGGGCTGCAGATTCTCTGTGACTCCACAAGGGCTGAAAGGCACTGGCTGCGACCACAGTGACACTGGTTTGAGGGTAGTGTGGGACAGCAGGGACAGGATGAAGGGGGGGAGCCAGAGGGAAGGAGTGCCCTGCAGTCAGGTACCCCAAAAAGGTACCCCAGACCCTGCCAGCAGCGTGTGGAGAGGAGCTGACCTGCACAGGGAGCTCTGGCATGGGATGCACCAGCGCAGGAGCACAGGGCTTTGGGAGTAGAATTTTGGGGCTTGGTGTCCTGTTACCCTACTGCCTTGTCCCTGCACTGGTGATAGGGGAATGGGGGGCAAGATTCCCGTTTAAAAATGTGCAGAATTAGATACTTGTGGCCTATTTGCCCCTTTTAGAAAAAAAAGAAACAAAGCTAAGATAAAAATTAGAAATTTAGAATGTGCTCCATCCTGTTCAGATCAGATTCTAAAACAGTATGAAGATCTTTAAGTCAATTAAAATATATTCATAAGTTTTTTGGGGCCCAGACAATTAAAATAAGCAGATTTGGGACCAATTCTTAGATGTTCCCAGAAAGCATATACACAAGAAGGTATGAGAGGCATATGCAATTTCTAATATTTCTTTTTTTTCTTTTTCAGACATTGCATTTTCCAGAACTTAGATCACTTTTCCAGATGTAGCTGCACAACAAGCAGGAATGAAAACTTGCTCCTTCTGTGATGGAGTGCTTTTAGACATACTGACCAAAACTTAAAGGATCTTTTCTGTTCCTGGTGTTTGCTGGAAAGTTACACAGGATCCTCTGTTTATCACTGAACCCTTTTTGGCTTTTCCCTCTTCAGTACTGCAGGAAATTTTCTACTTTTCAAAATTCTTTCTGCAAACATATTGCCTGCATATTTCCAAGTTGAACCTAGTTTTTATATTTATGGGTCATGGTTTGATTATCTGTAGGTGCAATTTCATTATTTCTTTGCCTTTCTGGTATGTTTCTTCCTTCCAGTTTAGCATCAATTCATTAAAAATATGTACATTCATTCTCCTGTCTCTTTGATTAATAAAGACATGGAAAATGTTTTTGCAAGAATGACTGTCATCATATTACAAAAGTATATTTGTTCAAGTATCATTAAGAAAAACACATAAGAATTAACAGCTTCTAATGAGTGTGAGAAATAGCTTATAGAAAACAATCCATACTTCAGAGTATCTTGAGGATAGCCACATACGAGCACGTATTTTTCCCTTACACCTTAATGGTACTTAGAAAATAAAACAGATTTTGCTTGAATTAGACAGATTATATTTACTCCTTCTCACCGGTTGTTTCTCACCAACATGTTACTTCCCCCACATTTGTATCTAGAATAATACTCAGGTGTTCATCACAGGAACCTGTGACAGTGACTTATGCCAGTACACTTCTCACAAGCAACTGTAACTTTGATTTTTTACACTATAACTTTGACATTTAAATTGGTCAAGGTGTACTCTTCATAGAGCACAAAGAGGAAAAAGGTTGTCCATGAAAAGATGAAACATCTAATTAGGCTCGAAGTGACAACAAAAAATGCAAAAAATATTCATGATCTTAAATAAAAATCTTTTGAAAAAATGGAAAGAATTCTAAAAACCAAGTCTGGATCAGTGGATTAGGCAGGCCACCCCACGGTGTGACTATCAGCCCAGTCTCCCATAAAGGGCTTGGCCTCGTCCCAGCTCATCGCTGAAAGGGGCCCATGCTGCCTTGCCCTTCCCAGGCAGGGGCGAGCCCGGGTGTGACAGGCACTGCTGAGCAGCTGGCACCGGGCCCTGCAGCAGAGAGGTGGCTGGGGTGACAGAGGATGTCACTAACCACTCCTGCTTCACAGCAGTTCTCATTCACAACAAGGAAAACGGAATGTAAACACCACAAGGTACAGTGAAAGCTACCCTATTACAGCTACTCCTTCCTCACACACAGCAGATTTGCTGTGCAGGGAGCAAGGACAAGGGAGTGCAAATCCTTTTTAATAGTATGAGGTAAAAACAAAATAAAAATGAAGCATGTACTGCACTTGTCTTTTTTATGAAGAGGTCAGGAGTTTGCTCTTGAAGGAGAAAGATTTTTTGTTGTTGTTGTTGAAGTCTGTAATGGTAGTGGTATTACTAAAATGGTTAGACAGTCTTAAAAACCATGACCAGATAAATATCCAAATCTGCTAAGGAAGTGGAGAGAGAAACTAAGGAATTAGCAGGAACATTCACAAGTTCATTTAGTTCAGAAAAGACCCCTGGGGACTGGAAAGTGGCTAACATAACAAAGTTATTTTAAAAGTGCCTGGAGACATAACAGGAAACCATAGACCAGTTAGCTTGATACAAAGTGGGGAGAAACTCCTAGAATATCAAATGGGAAAACACTTGAAGAAGCACAGCTTGATTAAGGATTGACAGTATAAGAGTGGAGAGAGGAGAGAGCTCGGGGTTCATGGTTCGCTAACTTGCTGGGAATCTTTGAGGAGATTGCTGCCACAGTAGTCAGGGAGTGCAGTAGGCACCACCAATATAAACCTTTCTCTCTATTAAAAAAAGCATATGCTCTGTTTCAGATGAGAATTAACTCCTCCCCTGATGGCATACCACCAACCTGATCATGTCCAGACACACCAAAATATTCCCTGGCGACTACCATCTTTTGGGGAAAGCTGGTCTTCCATAAATACATTTCTCACACAGAAATTATCTGAACCAAATCTAATGAAGAATTTAGTGTTACTTTTCATCAGCTGTGTCTGGAAATATCAATAGCAATGTTGCTTATCAGAAATCCTTATTAATGTTGTAAAATACTTTGCAAGAAAAAATAAAAAGGGAAAAAAAAGAGAATTGGATCCTGTTTTTAAATCCTCAAAATGGAAACAGCTTGAAGTTTGATTTCTTTATACTTTACATGAAAGTAAGCACATTCTCTTGATATGCCACAGTCTGTAGATAATGAACCAGGCAGAAAAGACAGCCCTGAAAGTCTGCTTTGATTCATGGGCGAGACAGGACAATAAAGGCAATGAATATGAAGCCATCTACCACTCAGTAAGCATTTCAAATCAGTTTCATGATTATAAATAATTGTTACCATATTTGTAAAGCTGAACACTAAATTCCTCTTTTTGTTAAAGAGATAATTGTCCAATTCATGTAAGCAGAAGTTACCCTCTTTCCTCTCTCCCTTTTAAGTAGCTGTAACTTGTGCTAAGTTTTATTCCATGAAATAAGAGACCCAAGATGCTGATCAGAACAGTTAACTGAAATGGAATGTTACCCAAAAATGAAATGTTACTGCAAAGGAAACATTTGGCAAATGCAGAAGTCAGATTGTGGTCATGCAGAAGCTTTTTACAATTAGAAATGTCTCATCCTATTCTTCTGCCTGCTCTTGAAGAGCCAAAAGTAACTTGGATTTTTGGCTATAGGTTGGGAGCTCCCAGACTGGGATGACTGCTGGTACGTTTCAGAGGATCGGGCTGGTTGACAAGACATGCCATTTTCAACAGAAATAGCCTGGCTATGACAGCAGTCCCAACACACATGAGTTCACATGCCAAAAAAATATCTGCATTACCAGCAGGAAGGCTGTAAATTATGAACTAAAATTGTTCATTTAATGATGAATTTGGTGCTATTACTCTCACAATCAAGAACTTTCACATTTAGGAAAAAATTTGCAGAAAGGTGGGATAAGCTTGACAAGGCAGAATTATCCACTGAAATTCCACTGCTTTGCAGAAAACTGATGAGATTTTTGAAGAAAATGTAGCAACCATAACAGAAACTCAACCAGCAAAGAGCCATAAAGAGATCCTGGGTTTTAAGACCAGAAAAACAGCAAGAGTTGGAAACAGTTGATTTAAAAGATCAGTTGAGAAGAATCCTGTGAGCTATTTTCTGTACTGCCCTGAAAAAAAAGTAATCATGACAGGGAGTGGATGGGCTGCCAGTTAACAAATGCAGATAAACCCAGTAAAACTAACCATGTGGCACCAAACTGAGTGCTAAAGAAGTAAACTGGAAGCAGAAGATTTGTATGATAGTTTATATGCCTTACATCGTAGCTAACCAGCACTACTTGTCTTAGAAAAAGACAATTTAAAAATGGCAGCACAATCTGTGACTAACTTCTGTGTCTTGAGCATTGTGAACACAGCAAATGGAAAGACAGATTTAAATATAACCTAAAACATGACATTCATAGCTACTGGTATTCACGACTTTTCTCAGATTTTCCTTATTCTTTCACCAGCCTGAAAAATATCAGGTTTCCATTTAAAAAGCGTCATCACCCTCTCCATATATATCAACAGCAAATTTGCACATGTGATAGATATGGAGTGCCATGGTGTGCTTTACAACAGCTTTTGCAGCCAAATATTTTCTGCTTCCTACTCTATGGCTGCTCATGGAAGTTCCAACATGTTGTTCTCCCCTTTCTCTTCCTCCCTCTTAAGAGAGGAACAGAGACCCCATAGAGTTTCTATTATTATCAACATAAATCAGTTGTCAAGATAATATCTGACAGACAAATCCTTTAAGTGGTGATCTTCATGATGGACCTGAGTCACTTGTTTGTCTTCTTTTCCTTTATTAAAAGAATCACTGAGGTTGGACAAGACCTTTTACATCACTGAGTCCAACCATAAATCTAACCCTACCAAGTCCAGCACTGGACCGTGTTCTTAAGTGCCACATCTACAGGTCTTGCCAAAAAAACCACAACCTAAAGGGGTTTGGCTGTACCTGCCCCCAGATCTCTGGATGTCACTGCTTTTAAATGTAGCTCAAAAGAAAGGAGAAATCTACCTCAGGCCTGTCTCCTTAGAGCATGCAGCCCAGTCCAGTCATTCCCAAAGACAGCTTGCTCATTTTCCACTGATAATTTTTTTCAGGTTTCAACTCCATGCAACACTGTGCCCCACCAGAAAAAGCACACCTCTGTCTCTTCTTTTGTCTTACATCCAGAGATGTTAGCCAAAAACTGGTATCCATAGCATTGCCTGCTTGCAAGTGGTCACAAGCCATTTTCCAGCTCCTATCACTGTCTGCAGGTTGACACAGTCACAAGTTTTCCAGCCACCTCTTGTCACCACCTGCAGAAAAACAGGGCAGCAGACAGCTCCTAATTTCTCCCTGCTCACACACATGAGTTGCTAGAAGCAGACTCCTAGCTCTGCCCTGTATCTTTCTGGGATGATTCACACAGCTCAGCCTGAAAATCTGTAATTACAATTACTCCTAGCCCTGGCTAAATTGCTAGTTTGAAGGTTTCTCCCCCAATTATATTCCCACAGCTCAATGCCAAATTACACAGTATTATCTGAAATGTCATCTAAGACTTTGGAGGCTTAGCAGAGTTGGCTTAACTGGTTGGTATGAGACCCTTTTAATGAGATGATTAGCTACATAAAACAATGAAAAACCTTGAACCCTTGTATTTGGCTGATAATATATATATAAAACCTTAGTAAGAGTTTTAGTCCTGGTAAAGTGGTAAGTGGATAAAACTGGCTGCTGCTCTAATGAGATAACCACCTAGCTAAGACTTCTAAGGAACGTTTAAATATGGACTATGAAAATACCTCCTTTGTTCCCTCTCTTCTTTCCCCCTTTTTGCAAGTCTCTGCTTTCTTCCAAGTGTGACAACAGACAGCTTTCCCTGCACAGAGATCTTCTGCTTATAATCTTTGCACTAAACAACTCTGAGAATAGCCAGATCGTCTTTCCAGATACAGCAAAAGGCACCCATCTTTTCACAGCTATGTGAAAAATACTCCCAGGGTTGATGGGTCAGGTTGTTTTTCAACTGCTATGTAGTAAATAAAGTAGTAAATCAAACAATATTCAAACAACTTAAAACACTGCATTTTTTAGACTGGCATGTCTCATAAACACCTCGTCCAATTCATTCCTCTCACCATCCTCTCTTAAAAAAAATAAATACAAGTTCTTCTGAGGAAGAGGGGAGCATATGAGAAATGTTTTGGCCGCATAGTGAAGTTGAAATGAAATCAAACTCATATCTATGGCAAAAAAGGCTAATTACTGGCTTAAGCATGGAAACAATTGTCTCATGTAATATATGGTGATGAATCAGCAGAGCAGCCACAGGTCACAGGGGAAGGTGTGAGGAATGAAACTGCTGCTTCTATCAAGGGGTCACACTTCATCAAGAGACAATTACTCGGGGAGACCAAACAATCCCAGAGCAGCTGCTACAAGGAGCTGGCCAGTCTGCAATGGGGACGAGACAGACCTCCCTCAGAAAGCAACAGGCCCAGAGAGCAGGGAGAAGTGTGCTGCATCACACGGTATCAGCAGGACTTGCCCTGCCCAGCACGGCTGCAGCACAAAGCTGTGCCAGTGTGCTGGAGAGGCCTCCCGAGACCCCCAGCACCAACCCCCGGCCAGCAGACATGTGATGCCTGCTCATCTTGGACAAAGGAACAGACTGATGGAGGATAACCAGTCCTTGATTGCTTTACTTGGGGCTAAGCTGGAAATTCTTTGATTGCAGTTGTTAAATCCAGCAAGACGAAGTGTTTCTGAAGCTCCACTTGATTATCTTCCCATAAGACACATTCCAGGTAACTCCCAGAGCCCAAAAGGCTGCTGAGGCTGCAAGGCCACCCAGTTGCTTCCCCTGGGACACAGCACATAGAGGTGCTTAACAAGCACATGGGGAAAAGTCCAGTGTGTCCTGCCAGTCCACTCTTTTTTTCTTTTTTAACAAAAAAAAGCAAAAAACCCTTTCACTTGATGTTACCAGGGTTTTTTTTTCCTTCCAAAACCTTGCTTATGCTACTCTCATCTCCACTGCCAGGGGCATTTTTGGGGCTTAGTTTCAGAAGAATAGTTGCTTTTTTACTGTTTGTAATTGAACAAAGCTCTGTCATTTGTTGAGGTCTGTCTTTTCCATTGTATTTTACTGATTCTCGGTGTTTTTTTTTTTCACAGGTGTGGTACTGAATGGCAAACAAAAGTTCTCCCTACACTAAAATTGGTTATTTTCTTAAGAAAGTCTGCACTATTCCATAAATGATAATTGTTCCTGCCCCCTATCCCTTCTGAAAATTACTTCATCTTTATTTCTTTTTTTTTAATAATGCTTTTCATCCCACTTTTATACTACTTTGTTTTAAAGTCTGCATAGTTTAGGAAACTCAGCTCAAACTTTGGACTTCAGGTTTTTCAGCCAAAGGGACACAAAAGACAACTCCAAAGCGCAGCAAGATCTCAGGGAGTTAAGGAGAAGCTGTGTAAGCAACAAGTTGGGGTTTTTCTGCATTGAATTCCTTAAATCAACCCTGACATTATTCTTTCCCATTCAATTTTATTATACCAGTTAGATTTCTTGTCACATAGCAGGAAATTCCTATGCCTCATACCAGCACCACCAAGAAGGAAAGCTGTGCTCTTCATTTGATCTGTTCCAGAGTGATCTCCCACACAGAGACCAGAAACCCTGGCATTTTCTCTGTTTGGGAAAATCTACCCAACCAGACCTTTTTGGATAGTTGTGGTATTAGTAGTTGTATGAGACAGAAAAGCTTTAATATTGCAACAATTTTTGGCAAAATTGTAAACTCCTAAGATATATTTTTAGCCACATATTTTGTAGGTAGAGGAAAACTTCACCAGCTTCACCCTATCTTTTAGTAGAAAGTCCAATGTTTTCTAAATAGCCCTTCTTGACACAAAAGTCAGTCTAAGTGTGCTCAAAACTCATGTTTCAGAAGAAGACATAAGACTTTGAATGAGAAATAAAATTTAAAAATATCATGGAGGGGTTCTTCTATGCAGTCACTGTTCTAATACACCTAAACCTAAGAACTCATTCTGTTTAAGGGTCAGACATCAGTGTGCCCCAAAATCCACAGCTCTGAGAGGTGATACAAACACCAGAACTGAAAACAGCACTGGCAACTGGGAACATCCCAAAATATAGTCATATAATACCTCCCTAAGAAAGCAATCTTGACATGGAGCAAAATATTTCCTAAATATTTCTAAAATGGTGAAGAATTTTTTTCAAAAGATTAAAGATTTCTTGCTGCAATGCTTGTGGAAATGCATTAGTGCCATGTGTCAACAGACTGTGCAGTTAAAAGGATTTACAGTCTTCGAATCTTCTCATGAACTAGGAAGCAAAACATGGGAGCCTGCAGAAGCTAGTATCCATAGGATAAACCTTAGGAACCAAATGCCCAGCACCACAAAGGTATTTTACATGCTAATTCAGATAACATAAGTGATTTACAAGAATAGACATTCATATAAAAACAAAAAGGGAAAGGGGAAAATAAAAGGGATGCCGGCTTAGCCATGTTATTAATAGGTAAGGTTGCTTGCTGGTGTATCTCCTTCCTTCCTCAGCCTTAAGTTCACAGTGACTCAGACTTGTGGAACAAAGACCAGAACAAACCGAGGCACCACTGCCTCATGACACAGCTATGGAGCGGCTGATGCGTTCCCCTAAGTGTCATAATTATTTAACATACAAAGAAAATCCTCACTGACAGCAATCAGTTCCAGCTTCCAAATTTCAGAAAACTGGATCACCAGTAGCTCCACTGACATCAAATTCAAAGATATGGTTTATTGGTGGACCTGGCAGTGTTAGGTTTATAGTTGGACTCAATGAGCTTAAAGTTCTTGTCCAACCTAAATGACTCTATAACTTTTTGACTCCCTTCTGGTCTCTACCACAGTTTCCAGTTTTCCCATTGCATCCTATTTACACACACATACTGTCTTTTTCTCCCAGCTACTCATATCCAAGTGCCTTCATTTCACTGCTCCGTGTATTGAAAATAAACTTACACACACATACTATCATACAATTTTGCACCAAATACATTTGAAAGGTACCTTTCTCTTTCATTTAGCTTCAGGTCTATAATGATTTTCTGCAGTCTAGCCATTCATCCCTTCCTGGCAAGTCAAACTCCACATCAGTAATATTGGCTGTTACCGTCCTGCCCCAGGAGATGCTCCAAACTGGAGCAAACCAAGCAGCACAGCAGCTTTACCAGCCTCAACCCAACTTCCTGCATCCAGACTCTCTTTTCCATTCCCAACCACTTCTTTTTTTAGCCACTGGCTTTCACTGCCTTCTATTAATAAGAAAGCCTCACTTGGCAGACAAAGATCTTTGTATCACACTGACTGCACCTCTGCATTATTGCTGATGCAGACATTACTGTGAGCAAAAAGGCAGCTAAACTGCATGCCAGCATGGCCTGTCCCATTGCCATCAGAAAAAAGACTATGTGCACTGCTGCTCTTTTTCAAGAGCACACATATTGCTGGAACATGCTTTTTTCCTACTGTCTGTGCTAGTCTTTTTTTAAAATTTTTCTGTTTGTACTTCCTCGTCCTCAAGGAGAATTAGACATTAACACAGGGGAAGAAAAAAAAAACCAAAACACAACCCTCCTTCTCTTTTCAATTAAATTTATCTTTTTCCTCAGACACAAAAAATTTCTTAATTCTTAAAATCATCTAAAATTCTTAGCATCATTAAGAAAACTGTCTGCTCTTGAAGGAAAAAGTGAAAAAAAAGATGCTTTCAGTTTTACTTACTACTTACCCTTCAAGTGGTAAAGACATGGTTACCCATAGCAGGCTAAAATATAAGCAACACAAAGTTTTGTAGAGAGAACTAGGATCATCCCACTGATGTAGTTGAGAAGTAGAAGAAACTCTTCTAGACGTCAAGCTTCAAGCTACTACTAAAATTAGGAACAGCTGCTCTGAATTAAACTTACTTGTCTTAATTTAAGTGCATGACTGAATGCCGACTAGCACCTGTGCTTGAAACAGGTTTTTAAATGTTTAATACTTTTTTTTTTAAATTTTTCCTCTGTATTTTTTTAAAGAGGTGGAAAGATGTTTAGAGATGGTTAGTTACCATGGAACTAAGAAGATAAAGTTTTCTGAGACAGAATCCTTCCGTCTTGTTTTAATATCCCATGTATAACGTTTTTGGCTTTGACTGTTGAGGCTCATTTGGCCCATGAAATTTAACACACAGACTTCTGCAGAAAAATCCCAACAGTTACAGAAATAGAGAAGTTTAGCTGATGACTTTACTTTAGGAATTGAATGAAGAAAATTATATGCCAGACCTGAGTTTGGTGCGGCATGCTATTGGAAACATCAGCTCTCTGACAGTATGTCTAAAATCTAGCAAAGGATTAGATTTTTCCCCTGTGAATTTCAGTATTAAAACTACCATTTCTCTTGACTGCTGCAGTATTAAGTCTGTTTTGGCATGTCCACTGGTATATGAGCAGATGACTGTTCTGCACATCTACATTTTTCCATGCACTTTCAATCAGAAAGGCTGAACTACAAGAAGGAAACAGCTTAGGCATCATCTTTCTAGCAGTCCATAAACTACCAAGTAAAATAGGAGAAGAGTTAAGAAGGAAATAAAGCCCTCTGAGGAAGGATATGGAGGGGACGGAGCAATTCTCTGAAGACATATTTTTATGGAAGTATGCAGTTATTGATACTGTCTTGGAGCATACAGCAAAAAAAAAATCATATTTGCTATGAACTAAAGTGATCCTTTGAAAGGATTTCTCTATGGTATCCAGCATAGAGGATAAATTGAAACAGATGCAAAAAATAATCCCTTTTAACTCCACCTACATCGTGTAATTATGACATTACTGAAACAAGTTTTTGTTTGAAAAGTTTCTGTCATATCTCTAAAGAGTGGATTTTATATAACAGATTTTTCTTTATGGTATTGCATTCTTTCTCCTTTCCTTAACTCACTTCTTGTCTTCCTTTTACTATATTATTTTGTCTATGTTTTTTACTTTGCATCTTCTTTCTTGCTTCATTGGTATTATATTGTGCATACCATGATTTATTTTAACTAATGCCCCAGCATCTGGAATTGACTGACCACAGGATAAGCTCAGTTTCCACATGCTATAAATAAAACTTATTTCCTACAGTTTTGTACCCTTGTCTAATTCCTACCTGCAAAACCCTACAATAATCCCAAGCGCTTCTTTAAACCTGAAAATATCACTGGGGAAGAGACAGCAGGGTTGAGGCTAGTTTCAATACGCAAGTACTAACTGGTCAGCTAGCTAATATCCAGAAAAATTCATCATGCTTGAGTACTGCCTACTCTTTTCTCAAAAAAACACAAATTTTAAAATAGTAGTAGTAGTAGTAGTAGTAGTAGTAGTAGTGTTACTAAGTATTTCATGTGTATGCCTTCTTAGCTTTTGTGGTTAGAGAGACAGCTTGAAGAAAAGGCAAGTTGTAAGAACCATAACCAGAATTCCATTATATCATCATGTGAAAAACTATTTCTGAACAACCAGTGTTCATAGGATCACTTAATTGCTAGAAGGACCTGCCTGTGTGTGTAAGGACAGAGACACCCCAGTACTCATTCTTCCCCTGATATTAGAAATATTCTTCTGCCTCTCATGGTCACACAGACAGAACACCCACTTTCCCTCTCACAGGTGAGTGCTGTTACCTGCTCAGCCTCCCAGCAAGCAAAAGAAAGCTCCCAGTAGAAGTGAGCCAGAAAACTGTTACAGCTCTGCAGGCAAGAGAGGCAGGGTACCCTTCCTACCCCCTGCCATTGCACAGTGGGGCTATCCTGTATCTCCAGCAGGACCAGGACCACAGGGCAGGTCAGTGATAAGGAGGGTCACAGGTTCAGCCAGTCACTGCTAAGTGTCCCTTCTCAACCCTCTGTCAGGCACCTCATACGTCTGTCCATCTCTTGATCAAAATCTAGGGACAAGTGTCAGGTGAAGAGCAGCTTGGCAACAGAGAATCTGCTTATCAAGTCCCTTTGGATGTTTAGGAAGAAACAGGTGAAAAATATATTCATCCACAAAATAAGCTATTGATTACTGTTGCTGCCACGAAGGTTAGTTTCCCTGTATGAAGAATATTTAATAAACTCAGGAGTACACTTTGATTGCCATAAAAACAAAACAAAAGCCTGCATGAAGCTAGGATTCCCTTATGCTTTGGAAAGCACAGTGTAAGACAAGTTTTACTTGTTCTACTGCATAGATTTTCAACAATGAATTAATTACATCTCACATAAATGGTAGTAGAATTCACAAGGGAAATCAAGTAGTCCTTAATTTTTTTTACTTTCCCCACTGATTATAGCACATTCCAATGTATAGTGAGCCTGTAGCATTTTCCAAGCCAGAACAGTCCTCAGTCCTATCTCAGTCTAAGCAGAAAAAGTAGGGGTTTGTTTGGGACTGAAAATTACTGTGAAAAGAAAGAAAAAACTCCAGATGATAATTCTGAACAAAGAACATAGGGAAAGCAATAATAGTAGTAATAATCTTCTTTCATTTTTAACACCTTTCACCTTGAAACTTTCTAAAGCTCAGTGAAAATTATGTATACAGCAGTAGCTTTGCCAGCTGCTGAAGGGGGGTGGCACCTGCAAAGGAACACAGCTACCTGCAAGAGATGGACTTGGTATTTTCGTCCATTTCCACTTGTAACCTTCTTTCACCTTCCATGACATGTACCCCACACAAACACCTTTTACAAAGCATATTTCAAGGCTGCTATCCCATTCTCTAGATCTCCTTTCAAGTCCTTTCCAAATTCTTTGCGAGTATTTGACCATTCAAGATGGCTAAGAGAAAAAATGAGTCTCTTTTCCCTTCCCTTGCATAGGCCAACTCCACAGTGCTGAAATAACTTCCAGAGTGCAGCCACACCATCTTTTACCTGGAACCTCCCATTGTTCTGCACAGAGGCCACTGGCAACAGCAGATGTCCCCGACGGTTTGGAGTGTGGTGTCTTCCTTGGAGGCCCACGTATGCTCTGGGGTCTACAGATGTTTTTACTAGTAAGGTCTAGCTTGCCAGCTTTTCAGGGCAGGACTGATTTCCCATCTGGGCGTTTGAACCAGCTCATTCCAGCTTGCCATCAGATGTGATGAAAATATAACAAATAGAATTAAAAAATTGGATTAATAATAAATTAACACATAGCTAAAATTTATTTAGCTGGAATATTAAAATAAATCAAGATATTTTATTTATAGAAAAGACATTCCTTTGTCAAAAAGAAAAGGGGTTAATTTATGGAATGAATTACATTGTAAAGGGTCTACAATAATACTGACATTCCTTTTGTGCAGAACTATTAATATTTTATTTATATTCTTGTACTGCCTTCAAACCTCAGCCAAGAATCGGGTTCCCATTATGCCCTCTCAGCAAATAAAGAGACAATCCCTGCTAGGAATATGTATCAGGTAATTAGTTTTTTAGGGACTTTCTCCTTTTTTTTCAGGGTGCCTTTGTGGAAGCAGAGTCTGCCAAAGACACCAACCTGGATTTTCTCTAAAGCCACCCAACTCTTTCTGAAATTCAATTTGCTTCACAACTAGAAATTCATCATTTGAGCTTTTTCAAAACTACATCCAAGGACACTTCTCCTTTCCTAGTACTTTAACCACGCACAGCCCATGAAGTCAACATGTAAGAAGCATTGCACTACCAGCCAAATGCAGATATGAAGAAAGAGTAACATACATGATCTTTCATCTCCTATTCTGTCATGCCTGCCACAAAACTTTGGCCCTTTATCAAATTTCAGCAGCAGAGAGTACTGCAATATATAAAATATACAGAAAAATGAGCTAAACTAGTAAGGATCAAAAGATAAATCTTCCATAATTTTTTTAGGGTCATACTTGGATGGAGATTCATTATATGAAGGAATCCCAATCCAGAGAAATCTTTCTGCCATGCAAAATGCTTTTAATACTCATTTCTCCCACAGCACTGTACAGGATCATTTTTCAGGTTATAAATTTGAAAGGAGAGAACAGAGGGAAATTTCACAGTTCTTTCATTTGCCATAAACTTTTTGGGGTGTTTATAGATCTTGCAGCAGAAACCACAATTCTCTCACTGGAATGTGACCTATCACTTCTTAAAGTAGAAGGGAGTATGGCAATGAAAACGTCCTGATTTCGCTTTCTTTCCTGCAGTGGCTTTTCACAGCTTTCCTCATAATTGCATATAAATTATGCACTCCCTTCAAAGTAAAGCTGTCCAAGAGACCACATTAACAGCTCGTGCATCTTCTTCTCTTTCACCTGCTGCGCTCTTCTTTGGACCAACGTTCACCTCCTAATGTGATGACTACACAATGTGTCTTTCCTGGATTTTTGTTTGATCCAATCTCTATTCCCTACAATGAGATTTCCTTTTCATTAATTATCCTGAATTAATGGCAAGCAGTCAGAGTGTAGTACCCAGGATCTGTCATCAACAGTAACAGCAGGAATTCTGACTTCACACCCCTGCCTCCTACAAGATACGAGAAACCAGATAAATATATTCTTTTGAAGTTGTGGCCACATGCAGCACCTCATGGTGCAAAGACCATAAGGACTGAAGTCTTTCTACAATCAGTTGCAGCAATTACCTTTTCATAGTAAAATTTTACTTAATTTGACTTTGTTTTTAAGATACAGTAGAATCCTGTCAATATGCCCTACTCCTTCTTTTGATTGCTGATTACTTTTTACATCAGGAATTTGTGGCACAACCGATTTCCACTGAGCTGTCTCCATCATTGGTTTATTAGATGAAGCAGCAGGCAGAGAGCAACCCCACTCATGTTCTCCTACCTAAAAATTTGGAAGTTCTGCCCCAAGCCTGTTACCAGGGCTATGCTGGCTGTGCCACATCTAGCTTAGAATTTCCCTGAATTCCTCCTCCAATGAAGATGAACTTCTGTTTCCTCAGTAGGTACTGCTACTCCACTGAGGTGGGATTTTACCAGCGCAGCATCTCTTTCTGGGCCAAGATACCCCTATATACTAATCAGTATCACTAAGGGAGGGAGCCTGTCCAATCCATTATACTGGACTAAATCATTTGCAATGAGGAGACATATCACAGACAGCGAAAGGAACTTACCTGATTTACCCGCAGTCATGAACACTAGTTAGACTTCCTCACAAGACACTTCGGAATTTAAATCTGTGAGTTTGGAATTAAATATTGCTTTGGGAATAGGAGCATAGCCTGAAAAATAACATGAGAGATTCTAACACAGAAAAATCAGTGATAGTTACCACACAATCATGCTTTCAGGAAACCAGCCCTCCACCTCCTGCTGCACGTAACAACTGTTAGATACGTAGCAACTCTCTACTTACAACAGAGCCAGCCAATATCAATATTAATTAGACTTGATAAAACAGCTGGCAACGATGAATTCAATTGGTGAGTTCCACACATTTTGCAAATGTCACTGGTCTCTTAAATTTAGAATTTCACATAATTTCAAAGAATACATCCTTCTTCCCAGCTAACTAATGTTGAAATTGTTACGTAATTCATTTTGGTTTGTCACAGAGATCATCTAACAAATAGTTTCTTTTAATCTTGCTTTGTGTGTTATAAACAACTCTCACAGAATGCAAGTTTTAAATGAGTTTATTAAGAGAACAGGAGCTTTCAAGACAAAAAAGAACACTTTGTGAACCTCTACACACACACATACTTTGAGTAATAAGGTAAAATGCACAAAGAACAGAATGATATGACTAAAAACAACAGCTGTGGAACATTTTGGGGAAATTTTGATTGCATTTAATAGTACAAATTTCAATCATATTCTGATGAACAAAAATTAAATGTCAAGGGAAGAAAATAATGCCAAATAAAGATTCTCAATTGTTTTACTGTTTATAAGGTCTTCCTCAGTGTCTGAAATCCTGCCAGGGAATCCTAGAGATCACCAGGAAGCCAGAGACAACTGCAGAGAAGCCCCTTACCTCTAGGCCAGCTCTCAGTCACTCCCATTTGCTATTTGACAACACATTCCCAAGCAATTCACACAACAGATTTTGTAATTGAATTGAACATGGCTCTTAAATCATGCTCAAACCACAGAAATGCTTTCAGACAGGACCTAGAAAATGTTACAGCCTTATGTTGCATACATCTCCTAGCAGAGCTCACCCAGCAGAGGATGAGCTCTGGCCTCTCTGCCTTCTCCTCTAAACGCTGTTCCCTTCCCCGTACTGAGACTTTGAGGAATGGGGAAGATGGCTACACTTCCCAGAGAAGTATCCATTAAACTTGCAGAGGGGAAAAAAAGGTGGGAGAGAGAATATAAGACTTCTACTTATTTCAAAGAAAAATTCAAACTCATGCCAGCCAATTGTGCCAGAGTACAAGCACTTTAGAAATGTAAAGTCCTGAAATCACAGTCCACCTTACTAAATACTTGACTTTTTCCAAGATTTAAACAAAAATATCAATACTGAAAATTTTCTTTTCTGTTTGTATTTGAGAATACTCAGCAGCATTTTGAGATTTGGAAAAACAGTTTTCAGACAACTTTAATTTTGAATAAAAATATCCTACATCACTCAGCAAAGATTTCTCCTGCACTATGGATAAAGTTTTTCAGGAAAGACAGATGCTATTTATAAAAAAGAGACTCAAATATACGTATTCTTCTCAACTCCTCACATCCTAAAGCATTCTGCAATTTATTTCCCCACTTTCATCTACTGAGATTCAGAGCAGCCATGGTGTGATCATATGTTTTTTCAAGAATAGCTGATGAATACCTGAAAACTCTCCCACTGCGGGACATTCTGTTTTCTCAGAAATGAAAAAAGCAGCCAGAATGACACATTTTCTATTTCTAAAAATAAACTGAAAGACCAGAACAATCAATGAAAAAAGAATCACAGCACAAAACACAGAGTACCAATTACATTTTGGCAATTTGACTAACTAGATAGTCAGCTAGTTGCCTGATTCTGATAAACTTTTTCACAAATACTAATCTTACAGGTAATGTTTGCTTCCTTTCTGACATTTTTCATAATGAAAAAGCAGACAGGCAACACATGATTAAAGGCCTCCCTACCTAAGTGAGTTTTTGGTTTATGCTGTTAACTACCTGAAGACTCAACCAGCAAAGCAGATTATTGCTGGATAAAGAAACTGAAACAAGGGGTTGTCTAGGAACAGGATGATCCTTTCTCTGTATTGCCTTAGATGAGAAGGTAATTTATTTTATGTAACCTTCTCTGCAAGGATTTCTTACATTTCCCTGCTCTACTGTCTGGAACTCTCCAGGGAGTCAGGAAAGGGAAGGATGTCTTTGTAATCTCCTTTTTTTTTCTCCCCACAAGAATTCGCGTATGTATCCAATGGTTACCTCCCAGTTTGATAATCAGCAAATACTACAGGATGAAGTGGTGGTTAATTCAACCAACACGTGCTGTTTCAAAGGGTTAAGAATAAGTTTCTAAGGGGTTTTTTTGTTTTTGTTTTCTTCTTTTTTTGCAGGTTCCTGTGCCCTACTCTAATCGATGAACTCAGAAATGTAGAAATAGTTCCACCAGCTGGGAGCTTTTTCAGAGCACTGTGGATATCCACGTGGATTTGTTGCCTTCATTTCTACAGGTGTTGCAGCACTGGGGTACAAGAATTATTCTGATCTTTAAAAAAAAACCCTGCTATCATGTATCCTCCAAAAGATTAATATTAATTCTTGTGAATAGTTCCTCTCTCATAGGGACTGATTCATCACTAATCCACAGGGAACTCCTCGTCCTGGGAATGCTGGATATGGGGGAAGCAGGGGGCCAAGACAAAGGGGATTGAAATCTAAGGGCAAGTAGGAGATCCGAAAACCTCCATTGTAAGAGGTTTCTACATGTTATTAACATTCAATCTAACTCAGTTTGCAGAAATGACATATAACATTGCTGTGCACCCCTCTGTCTGTATTCCACTGCTGCCTTTTGGACATTCTTTCTGCATGTTTGTACAGCCTATGGAACTCTAGTCTAAGGCAGGAAGATCTGTGTTTTACTAATGCACATCATAACATGGCTTCTTGGATGTCTAAAGGATGCTCCAATTCTCTTTTATTTCTGTCAGTCTGATATTGTACTGAGCTGGCAATAACAATTAAGAGCAGATATTACAGTTCCATATACCTTTTTTTATTGCAACAGAGATTCCAAACAACAATTGTGCATGAAAGGTAAGGAAATTCTGTAAAAAATCTTGCCCTGCACAGTAAACAAACAGCTGTTTATCATTGGCCTAATTACCAAGCTAATGAGATCTAATTTCTATATTCATAAAGTATGCATGAGCAAGCATAAGCATATACAAAGCAGAGCAGAGTGACAAATATAATAAATAAAATAACAAGGTATTGGTAAATAAACATTAATGATCTTTAATCCTGAGAATCAGGTGATACTTTATGGCAATTTACCATGGGCAATACATAATTCTAGTAAGCCTTGGTGTTTCTATATTAACAGCATTGAAAAAGTTTAAAGTACATCATTTAGAAAGGGAAAACAGCAAATATACATACATAAACTGGGGAATTACTGTGCTGGCAGCAGCACTGAAGCAAGGTTTCAGAGTAACAACACGGCAATAAAATAAGTCAAATTAATAATATGCAGGTGCTGCAAGAAGAAGCACATTGTCTGGGAGGTCACCCATAAGCACAAGCAGTAATTCTGTTTTCCTCTGATGATGTCACGGCTGAAGTGCCTCATTAGGAAGGAGCTAGCAGAATTAGTGAGAACCTAAAGTTGAACAACAAAAATGCTGAGAGGTTTGGAAATTGTTAAGCTTTGCAGAAAGGTGAGAAAAAAAGCTGAATTCTCCCATTTAGAGTGCAAAAATTGAAGAGTAGACTGTAAATTCTGCAATTACATGAAATATTGCAATGAGGAGTATAAAGACAGATTTTCTCCATGGTTCCTTGAGGAATTATGACTATTCAGTGACAGCAGTAGGGGCTTAATATATTAGGAAGCAGTTGTCAATGGTCAAGCCCTGGACAATTAAACACCGGAACAGCCTATGTGTGAAAGCTCTGACACCCTTGCAGCTGGCAGGATTTTAAGAAGCAGTGTGACAACCATCTCCCAAGAGATCCTTGCTGTAGAGCAGGAGGATGAGATCAAATGGATGACGCCTGCATTTCCTTTCCAGCCTTTCACTTCTGTCAGTGGCCATTCTTTGCTGGTTCTGTAGATATGAAACGTGGAGTGAAACAGTTCCCTGACATACATCATCTACAAAGAATGGAATATACTAACCTCATCACCCACAAACCCTTTTGTTTCACCTCTGAGGAAGGGGGGACAGTATTTTTTTTGGAATACTATCTGTGAGATACAATCTCCTCCTTGCAAATACACATGCTTGCATGAGCCATATCACTGAGAGAGCAGAGGTATTGATTCAGAAGTTTTCTCTTGCTGACTGGTGCAGGTGTATCTGTAGGATGACCACTGTGTTTCCACAATTGTATTGGAGAACATGAAAAATTAATAAATTGAAATCAAATGCTCAGGATTATGTCAACTCTGAGAATGTCCCTCCTGGCAGAAATATGATAAACAGCAGGTCTTAAAAATAGGTGCTCCTTCCCCTTTCTATTCTATTCTATTCCCCCTAAATTTGTTCTAAAAGTAATATAAGACAAACTTGCACTGTGCACAACATTACAAATCCTGGCATGTCAGCATAAGCCTGACAACAGCTGGCCACCATATGCCCAAAACCAGCTTGAAGCTCTAGAAAGCACTTCTAAACAGTGGCTGGTTTCATCTTTGTAGCTGTCTTTTCTAAGGAAGGATGGGCAACCTCGTGTCCTGATTGTGTGGAGATGGTAACCATGTCTCCCCCCACACCCCCAAATTATTTAACTATAAGTGAAAAAATGATTTAACTAAAACTGAGATTTCAGCTATGTTGAAGACAATAGTTTTGAGCAGATTTTCTCTGGGAAATCCAGAGTTCTGCATCATTCTTCTCACCCCTTACCCAGGCTTAGCTTCCTTCTCTATGACAAAGGAAATTCCATCCCCTCTTCTGCTCCCAGGGGATGACAGAGAGTAAGTCTATGCCTCTTATATCGTACTGAGGTGTTAATGAAATATCAGTAGAAAAGTTCATCACCTCAATAAAATATTTCTGTTTTGTTTGGGGTTTTCACCATTTTTGCTTTCGCTGCTAAACTGAAAAAATACACCATGCACCCAGACCTGTAAAATGCAGGCCATGGATTAGTTCCTACTTACAAGTAGCTGGATTTTTTCAGAAGTAGTATTTATACTACTTAATAATGGGGCCTAGGTAGTTCCTTCATAACTTCAGATTAAAGTAGCTCTGCATTATAAATCCTTTTTATCCCTGTCAAATTATCCCCTTAAAAGGGCATTGCATTTTGGAAAAATTCTGGAAATCAGTCAAATTTATTTTTTCTAACCATCATCATCATTTCAATCAGAGCACTATTTAAAGTAACACCTAGATAGGGATTTTTTAATCTAAAAATTTTGAATTTCTTTTACATATATATCTTGAGTCAGATTAAAGTATTTAGATGCGAAGTCCTTATACCATCCAACAGGTTACATATATATTTTGTGCATCAGAGAAGCTACACAAATTTCTCAAAATCATGTCAAACTTCTAATCTTCATTTCATTAAGGGTTTACTGATTTAAAATTTTAATAGAAAAGTTTCTACACTTTATATTTTACATCTACATTCATGCAACAGTTAGTCAGGAAAGCAATAAGTGGATAAATACCAATAAGCTATTCCAAACATTTTCATTTTCTTTCAACCTTTACGACATTTTTATCTTAAGAAAAAAAAAAATCATACGGAAACACTTTTTAGATCCTATCTTTCTGTGAGACAGAACACTTTATAATTTTTAAAGTCCAGTTCTGGTTTCAATGTCATGGTGTTTGTGCTATATTTTTTGATGCATGGAAATCTTGTTTTCAGCTGTGCCACAGCTTTAGTGACAGAAGTTACTAGAAAATATTTACTTGCATTACATGGCAGGTATGTTGATCTTCACCAGTTGTTTCAGCTGCTTGGGTCTGAAGGACTTCTGCTTTTCTCTTTTTCTGTTTCAATTTCTAACTTAAGGTTTTTATTTAAAAACCGTAAAGATATATTTTATATGGCTGATGATTTTTTCTTTCATTTTTTACACTGTCTCCTAGAGACCAAGAATTACTCTTCTTGCCCTAGTCTTTTCAAAACATTAATTTTGTTTAATATAACTGTTCTCCATCTTAACTGAAGTTCTAGACTTGCACATCACCTATCACAGTATCTCACCTTCTTTTCTCTTTCTTTTAGTTTCTTCTCAATCCTAAATAAAATGTTGAAATTACAGGGACAGTATAATTTTAAACCAACATCCCCCCCAAACTATTTATATCATAACTAGCTTTTAAATAATTCATCTTCTTCATCTTCTGGCTACCAAGATGACATAGAAATTTTAGAGTAGTCACATTTTCCATTTATTTTTATATGTCTCACATTTTCCAAAGTTAATTTTCATAGTTTTACTTCTTACCTGGAATTTCGTGGGGAGCAGGCACTGTCTCCCTACTCAGCAGCTCATTTTTATTCAAACTATTTGTTATTCAGTCTCTAAGCTTCCTACCTCAGCTTAGCACTGTGAGGAATCCTGTACAGCCTCACTACCTTCTCCCAGCTATGAGACTGCTTTTTGCTCCTTTTACGAAAGTAAGGCCTATCACCAACCCAGCACCACTTCCATTTCTACTGTTCTCATCCTGCCTTCAGTCAGCTGTCAGCCTGCTGCCATTATCTATAGCTTAGATGGAGCTGCCATTCTTTTCCCAATTAAAACCCTAATTAATTAACCAGAACCTGAATACAAAGTCTTGTAGTGACTGTAAGTCACTGCTTACCATTGTGTATTCATCCTGTATGTCGTGGTCTGTAACCCTGGAAGGGTGACCCTGTGACTCCACAAGGCTCCCAGCACTGTGAATTCCTCTGGAAGTACTGGCTGGCACCAGGACTCAGGTGCAGGTGCCTGATGTGGGTCTAAGCCCCACGTGCCCTTCCCAAAGTAGCTGGCATGAGAGACAGAATCTGCCCCGTGGCTCCTTCCAGGAAGCAGCTGTGATATTCAAGCTCCCGGTGTCAGCTTCCCTGTCTTGCCACTTCCATCCTGCCACTTAAAGCCCACAAATTTTATTGAGAAGCAGAAAAGAAACTGGTGCTGAGCTGACATGCCGACTGGAGCAGAAGAGGAAGGGGTGGGAATATGCAGACAGCCCTTCTCTCACCCCAGAGAATCAAGAACTGCTAATGTTAAACCATGGATCAATATGCAATCTGCCACAAGTGACTGCTGGTTTGTGCAGACCTTGGCAAGGAAGAAAGAATTTCCCTCCATTGCTTTGGGAAAGTGCTGATATCAAAACAGTTGTCAAAACTTCATCATCCAACCATCTGATATTGATCCTTCCATGCCAGCCAGTATTCCGGATGCTGCAAAAGTCAACACCCCCCTTCTAGCAACTGATCCTGTGCAGTAGCAAAATGGCACACCTACCTGTCTGAAAACGTACCTTTTCCAAAATTCTGGGGATATAAATCCAACTCCCTGTAAGGAAAGATGAGGGGTAAGACACTTTGACCTCCTCATGAAATTTTGTCCAGAGAGTCTGATCATGTTGGTTTCTGCATGAACCAGAACCCAGTGAAGCTAAAATGGTTCACAGGGCTGGAGGAGATCCCACAGCTACAGCCTCTTACTGCAATCCTGTTCCATGAGGGGATCCCATTGATCAGCTCTTGTAACATAACAAGAGTTTTCTCCTCTTATCCAAAAAAATATTGTCCCTTGTCCTCCCTAAAATCACACAAAATAAATTCACAGGCAGTTTTAAGTCTGAGACCTGCATAGCAGAGGCAAAAAAAAAAAAAAAAAAACAAAACAAAAAAACAACGCAGCTCAGTCCTCAAAATCCTCTGTCATGGTAACATGGTAACATAAAAGAGGAAAATACAGACTGTGAGAATTCTCATTCTTAACCATCTCCTGACAAAAGTTAAGCTTGATGACCCTGTTGTACACAATCATATTTAATAGCTATTTGAAGTGAGGTCGGATCCCAAGGGCTCAGGATGGCAATTTTCAAATCAGATATATTTTCTGATTTTTTGGCATACAGGAGGGTCCATGTACCTTTTGTCTTTTGATGGTTTTTTAGCTGTGACATTAAATGTCATCTTTTCTCTCTGCTTGCAGCCTTTTGTCCATCTCTTAAATATAGTAGTAGATTTTTCACAGCCTTCCACATGTGAAATAGACTTCTCTGTTACTCCCTCCATGTGTGGTAATCTTGTTCTACTAATATTACAATAATTCAAAGTCATACTGCTAAATCTCTAACTAAATACTTTGAAAGCTGAGAACAGACAACACCGTGTTACTAAAGAGTCCCTCTAAAAGACTTAAAATCTCTCCCGGGTGTGACAATTACCATTAGTTACTGCTGATTTAATATTTTTTCTAAAATTGTATACTGAGGTTTACTGCCAACCAATCAAAAGACATTCAAAAACCTGTTTAATTTCCCAAATTCAGTGAGAAGCATCCACAAAATGCAAAGAATAGTATCTGCAAACTACAAGTGAACCACAGAGAAGGCAAAATAGTATTCACAGATCAGCTGAGGGCTTGTGTTGGTTAAATGCCTAAAAATTCTGCATTAAGTGAGAGGACAGTTAGATTATCAGGCAATGTGATTTGGTTGTGATAGAAAGAAGCAGTCTGAAACTGCTGTAAATCTGCAGGATTGCAGGTTTTCCTTCCTTCAGCAGGGAAAGTTTTGAAGCTCATCTACAGGACCAGTTTCTGCAGGGCAGGAGGAGGCTTTGAGAAGAGAACTACATCAAAATTTAGGGTTACAATTTTCCCCCCTTGACTCATTGTTAGAGTTTGTTGGACTCAACAAGAACCCTTGAAATCACAGGCTGCCACAGCTGTGCCACAGGCAGGGATACCTCCTGGCCATGCCTGTAAGTACTGTTGCCAGAATCTCCAAGGGCCCAATTATCCCAAATGATGAGTACAAACAGCTCCCAGGGAAGCTAGTGGGAGCTACAGGTGCTCCATACTGAACTAAAAGTCGGTTCACTTTGAGTCACACATGAACTGAGGAGCAGAGCTTCAGGAAGCTGCATCTGAATATATGAGGATTGGCTCTTTCATGAGATGAACACCAAGGAATAAATTCTGGCTTGAACAGATTACAATAAAAACGCTTCCCATTTATCTTTTTAAAAATAGGAAGTCATACAGTTTTAAAATCATCTCTATTTACTATTTTTTCTTTTCAGACAATGCTCCTTGAGGGCTTAATAATCTGCAGAGAAGCCCTGCCTGACAGTGGCAGGCAAGCAGTGTTCTGGAAGACACAGAGCAGAACTGATGGGAGTCATCGTGGAAGGTGGCAATTCAAAGCTCAAGCAGAAGTAACTGGCAAAAGGACACTACCATGTGCCAAATCCCAGTGCATTCCTTAAAAGGCAGGTTGTGTGCAGGTGTGAATTACACAAGAGGAATAGTCTCCCTAGCTGCTAAAAACCTCTGTTGTCCTGTAAGCTGCTTGCAGTCAGTGGCCTCCTGGTGACTGGCTCTGCGGAGTTTACCTGAGGTACAATTTATGTACTTGCAAACCAGCTGGATGTTAGTTTGACTTCACGAAACTCCCTTATGTTACAGTTGTTCACTATAAATTAAGTTAACATGAGGAAATCAAGAGCATCAGTAACAATTTGGCAACTGGTCAATAAGGAATCCGTGCATAAACGCATTTCTATTATCTGACGTGATCCATCGATGCTGGAATGCAGGGCAGTCTATTTTCATCATTCTTTAGGAAAGCAGTAGCTTGCAATGGTAGAAAATTGTGGTGAGTGCTTGCAGCCACCCTCTCTATCAAGTAGGGGACTTCTCCCTATCCCTGTGGGCACATCAACACGGCTGCCTGGGCAAACTCTTTTTTCAAAGACTGTTTATAGCCTGTCATGAGGAAAACAGCTTTCTCCCTGGGGACTTTAAGAAACGAAAGACACATCTTAGCAGCCAGAATGTGAAAAATGTGTGGCTTATACATAAAGTTTAGGGAGAAAATGTTTCCTGAAGTTGTCCTTTTTCCCTTTTCTACCCATCTTGCCCATCATATCTTAGAGAGCAGTCTTGTGGATGCAGTTATATTAGAAATTTATAGGTGGCAAGTTTATTCTGAAGGCTGCATCATAGTACACCTGGGCATCATTTAGGGAACTTCTTCTAGGTTTATATTATTTCTATCTGTTGTTATATTTGTAAGTGAATTTTAAAAGACAGTTATAATTACTTATAGAAGATGATGGTTTACTTTTTTATTTTTTTCCTTTAGCTTCCTAGAGATCTTGAGCGAGTTTGTAAAATTGCTTTTAGAGCAGGCCCTGGCAGTGCAGTGTTTAGTATGGGTTACCTGAACATTATCTAAACAATAGCAGCTGTCTGGCAAAAAGCCAACAAAGGTAATGCAGGCTGAGTCTGTCTGCAGCGCAGTAACGATCTAATGACAAAAACTGAGAAATGCAAGGAAAATCTGGGGCCCCCAGATACAATTAGGGAGTAAGCAGGCTGAGATGCAGAGGAGTAACCCCAGAGGGAGACAGGCAAAAAGAATGATGATTAATATCAGTATGTGCTATGCTCGATAGGACCAGTCACAGCAATTACACCAGTGATTTTAAAAGGGGGGCAGGGGCATGTGGTTGCACATAAGGCTCAGAAGAGCTCTTCTATCCAGATATCACCTAGATCATTGTGAAATAGTACCTGTAAGGATTGCACCATGAGCTGTCCAGGAATACACATGCATGGACAGCACTATGAAGTTTGTTATGCCAAAACTGCCGCATTACTATTAAAAATGCAATCTTTACAGCCCAAGTTCCTCTCTGGCTATTACAACAAAAGCATCTGCTCAGTGCTGCTACTCAAGACAAGACTGCCAGCCCTTTAAGTGAATGGGATTTTCGGAATAAACAATCGGGATGATTATGCTTTCCACTGCAGCAGGGATTTTTATTTACTTCTACAGTTTATTAATATAGACAAGAAAAAAAAAAAACAGATAAACATTTTTTGGTTGTACTAGATGGCAAAAGTATATAATTACATCGCTCAGAATCTCATCAGCTCCCATCAGTCTAAGCTACTTTATGAACATATTTATAACTGCCGAGTATAGAGCAATTACAGGAAAACATTTTCCATTCTGAATGCATCTGCACATTTAGCATGGTCTGATCTAATTAAAGTCACTTCCACTAAAGTCAACTGGAGTATTTTCACTCCAGGTTAAGGAAAAGACACAATAGGAACAAGAAGACCCCAGTTCCTACAGCCAAAGCTTCAATTTTAACCAAGTAAGGATATTTCTAGAAACAATTTAAAACATGACCTGAATAAAACCCTCAGCTGAGACAAAGTTGTTTGGCTTTATTTTCTCAGCAGGAGTCAAAAAACATCCTACTTACTGTGGGGTACAATGCAGGAAACTGTACTCTAAACAAATACCATTTGGGCAAAAAAATTAAGAGGAAAAAAAGAAAGATCCTTGTTCAAGTATTTACAGATAGATGAAACCAATCTCAGTATTTTTCTCAAATACTTTTTTTTCTGAGAGAAAAAGGGAAATATTTTATGGTTTCCTGTGCCCTAAAATCTCTATCAGTGCTAGTATCTGGGAGACAACGGAAAGAATTTAAAAGAAGAAAAAAACTCTGCATGAGGTTTGATAAAGCCATTAAGATAGACTATTGGATGTTAATGGAGAAAAGACAAAATATCTGAAGCACTTAAAAGTGAAAAGTGAACATGACATGGAAGTTTAACAGGCTTAATTCATAATTCCATATTAAATTCATATTGATTTTTTTCTCACCAATACTCCCTTTATCTAAACAACCTTTGACTGGCAAAAGCCTGGGGAGACTGCCAAAGACTACTTCATTAATACATTCAATGGGAACTGTTCAGTCTCACAAATATAACCAGGCTATGTTTATTTCAGGACAAAAGGCACAGTTAAATATTCCAGCTTGAGCCACCTGGACAACAAGCTTTATTTTGGAGGTTTGACAAGTGGCAAAAATGCCTCTGCTCACGTGACTGAGAATACTTAGCGGAAGTTTTTAATAGCTGAGCAGAAACTACACACCTTGTCACTGACTTCAAAGGCCTCTCCCCTATATGGAAGGAGAAGTTTTTTCTAACACACTGAATTTGTTTTCTTTAAAGAAAAATCCATGGAATGTGTCTATTGACCAAATGTCAAGTTAAGTACAGATGGAGATTTTTTTTCTCTATATTTTAAGCCAGATTCTTCAATGATAAGTTTAATTCTAAGTGTAATTAAAGTACAGTAGTTAGTGTCAATCATGTCCTTGGTTTTAAAAAACAAGATTGATGAGTTACTTTCAGTGAAGCTGATTTGCTCTTTAGTTTTCAAAATTAAGAAGGCAGAAAGCATATACATATTGATCACAAGCACAGTGCTGAGCACAGATATTAAAAAAGAGAAACCATTTTGAACCCTATTATGGAATTTAAAATTTTAAAGACTTTTGTGACAATTTAAGATTACTTTTCAGGACACATCACTATCTTCCATTTTCTTTCTCTGTACATTACTAATAAAAAATTCATAACTTTAGGTACACAGACAGAATTTGAAGGATGTAATTAACTGCCTGGCACACCAGAAAAGGCTGTTTCCCCGATTCCTCCAGAAAGAAAAGGGGTGCACAACTAATTATATAAATAGAAACTCATGAGCATGAGAAAGCCATGTTAGCCTTGAAATCACCAACATGGAGTGAACAAAAACTATCCCAGTAGTGACACAGGCTGAACCTAAGAGCAACCACGCATTGCACAGGGAACAAGCAGGAAGAGTTGGCACATGAGCACTAAGCCCCAAAATGGATACGAGTCAGTACAGGACTTCTAACGACTAGCAGAAAAATTCCTCTCTTCCTACTTGTCCCATTTATTTTACATTTAAAGGGATTTCTGAGTTTGGGGTATTTTGCCTTTTCTTCTTTGTAGTAAGTGTTAGGCAAATTTAGGTCTTAACAAGCATCATGTAGACAAATATGTAAATAAGTCAGTGAGGATTATGATTTACATCCTTATACAATCACATTACACAAGCCATATTTACATTTAAGCTCTTCAAATAAATAAATCTAAAGAAATATGAAAAGACATACAAGTAAAACTGGAAAGCTGCCTCCCTGTTCTATGCAGACATATAGACACACACTTCTACACACCCACAGTTTCTTAGTAACTGAGTCACTGCTTCTCAGTAATTATGCTAGCAAAATTATTTTAGTTACATACTACCATCAACTTTTCCACAATTTCGGAGTAACACTGAGTTGCTGTGAATTTACACCAGAAGAGAATGTAACTCACAAGTCTTTACAGCAGGGAAATATCCCACTCTGACATTGTCAAAAATTACATAAGACAATTTTTCTCCTAAAGAAAGGATATCTCATGCTTAAGACTGGACTGATAAAAGAAATCAGGTTATGTTCCTTACCATTTCAGAGTCTTTCATTATGGCCTGAGGCAAGTGGTTTAACCTCTGTGTATCTACTTGCTATGACTAAAATGAGTATAATAACATTTTTTTCCCTTTATTTTTTTTGTCTGCCTTGCCTTTGGGTATTCTCCATCAAGGTATGTTTTTTCACTTTGACTTCAGTCCTGCTAAAGTGCACACACTTCAACAGAATTACCCAGGTACTTACAGCTGCACACATTGAAGGCAACCTGCTGCAGTGGGAAAAGCACCTACCACAACAAATCTTCAAAAACACTGTGATGTATATAAATAAATAATATCTTCTTATCAAAGCCATGCATGTTTATTACATATTTTTATGAAAAACTTTATTAAATATTCATGCCAGTGATAGTTGTATATTATAAAAAGGAGTCTAGAATAACAATGGAGAGTTGTGATAATTTAAAAGTACTCTCAAGCTTACTTTCAATGGTTTGACATATTGTAGCAAAGTCACATGAGCTCTAAGTATGCAGGAACAAGGTTCTAATAAGTGAAAGCACTAAATAACTTAGAGAGTGACCAAAAGAATTAATTCAGCAAGTCAAAAATGCTTTACACAAAAAACTATACCTTGAAAAGCAAAATCTAAAATTTGGTGTACTGTCAATATTGTCTGAAATTACCATTTTTATAGAGAAAACACACTAATCCTATAATGTAAGATTTAGGTACTTACTGTTACTGAAATACTGTTAGCTCACTTTATTGGCATGACTCATTTAATATGTGGAAACAATGCCTTGTAGGAACCATTCAGCTCCCACAGCAGAAACAAAAGTGTTTACATGAAGGACATTTTATTCCAGACTAAAAAAAATGAATGTATGGCGTGCCTCAAGACTCTGGGCAATTCCTGACCCAGAATGTGCATTACTTTATTTTTCCCTCTTCTTTTCTTATAATGAGCTTAGCTTGTAAACAAACTGCAACATCATTATGAACAGTATTTGTTAAATAACATCTATTTACAACACTGATTTTCTAGCTGACAGGGAGTCTATCACTGGCCATCACTGCTGCTATTACTATATTCCTTTAGTTCTTTTCTGTTGGTTTAAGCACGCTGCCCACACAAGCATTTTTTTCCTCACTCTCCCCCTCTTGTGCTACCTCAGATCAAACATCTTTTGTCTCTCCATTTTCAGTGCTCCATAAAACAAATCTGTTGTCAATCTGAGGACACCTGGCATGAACTTAGAAGTGGATTCTTTGACCTTTTTAACACATGGGGGTCAAAAATCACCATCAGCAGTTGGAGAGAAAAATGTGAAAGATCAAAGTCTTCCACTCCCACTACTGTTCTTGTTTTCCTTTGTTGATATGTGCACTGCTGACAGAAACCAGCAATTTTTAGCTCAAAAGTGCAAATATTTGATAGGAAACTGAGGCCAGATGTATAAACCTAAACCAAACAGCAAATATTTCTGTGATTCTTTTAACAACACTGGAAAAGGTCGTTTTTAACAAACAAAATCTTTCTCCTGGAGGGAGATGTTTGTAAATCAAACACTGTAGCTTTTATTAGTTGATAGACTGTTGATACTAAATAACAGCTGACTTTAAGCCCAAGAGCAACTGCATAGACTCCTTTCATTGTTGAGCTGAGCTATGCAAAAAGTAAACACCATAAATCATGAAAACTTTGCTTCGTACAAGTATTTCATGCTAGTAATATACAACATTTTGGTAGAAAAGGCAATGTTTTTTAAAAAAACAGTTTTTTAATCAGTCCCTCTGCAAATCTATATCTCACAGAAAATTATTCATTTTCATTCACTTTGCTTGAAACAAAATTTTTCTTTTTTGTTTTCCAACTATTACTTTTCTCTGCTGACCTTTATGTGGCCCAAATTTTAGAGGAATGTAATGAAAAAGCCTTCAAGCATCTTAGCAGTTACAAATTGTTTATATTTCAAACTGACTCTATCTCAAATCAAATGTCAATATACATTTGGTCTCTTAAAAAGGCACAACATTCTTTTTGAAGTATGTTCAGAGAAGTATTGAAGAAAGAAAAGAATAGGAGTGCAGAATCAGAAGAACATGGATTTGGTCTACAGTTGTACCTAATATGTCTTGTAAAGTCAGACGTCAAGTTCTCTCAGCTATTCCCATTTTTTTGCAACTCAACACAAAATGGAATGAGTATAACGTGTGAAGTTGCCACTGAGGAAGTAGCATATAAAATTTTAGGGCACCGATCACAGTATCACCAAAGTCTGATACAATTCTGACACAAAGTCCCTTATTTCCTTAAACTATTTTCTTTTACACCACTGCCACACGGAGTGTCACAGTTTCATAATGTGCTAATAATCTGGGAATCTTATTTAACGAGAATTCTACACACGTAATTACAGTTAAGCTGACTACATGTAATTTAGCATCGAGGTTTGTCAAGGGTTTATTGTTTGGTGGCAAAGACCTTTGGAGAAGCCAAAGCCTTTGTCCATGTCCCTCACCCTCTTGTTACAGAAACTAGAAAGGTGCTGCGTGCCATCTCCTATATGGCTTAAGAAAGGACTACTGCTAAACACCAAGGCCTCTCTCTCAAGCAGACCCAGTACCCACACAGTGGTCAGAATAACTCTCTAATTACTGAAAAGGGTAAAATCTAAGAAATCACCCAGTTGCTGAGTTCCCTTTAAACACTGCATACATAATACCTACAAAACCGGGCCATGTACACTGTAAAGAGCTAACTTGTAAAATTTGTGGGTTTAAGTCAAAAATCAAAACATAGCACATGTTGAAAATCACTGGATGATTTATCAACTAACCAAAATATTTGAACAAGTCCTTGGAGGATTATAAGGCAGAAGCAATTTCCACACCAACTTAATCAATCCCTGCTACAATTTCCATGATTTGATGTTTTTAGAGAATTTTGATCCAGTCTTAATTCCCATAGCTTTACCATCTGCACAGCATTTTTATGAAAGGTAATTTTATCCCCTCTACCAACCTGTTAAATATTGTCATGGGAGGATTTATTAGTTGCCATTACTCCAGACAGTATTTTACTCTTCCTCTGTTGTCAGCTGGCAAACCCAAATTCCTAATTTTATCAATTGAAAGCACTGAAACCATTCATCAATAAAATACTCTAATTTACCTGTTCTGTGACTCAAGAGCAACACTTGCCTTTCAGCCCAGAGCTGACAACCTCTTTCTCAGAAAGAGGGAGAAGAATTTTCTCCGTGTGATGTAAATCTCTCCAAGATTAGGGCTCTAGGTAGAGCTCCACCACTTTCTAATGAGAAAATCCTTCAGAAGTATGATCACAACAGAAGCCTAATTGGTACAATTGGTTGGAGAAATGTAATATTCCGTTAAGCTCTAAGCTTTTTAAAGACACTAAACTCATTTTACTCTTAAAATTCTACACACACTACTGATGATCTTTAATTACTATAGTGCCGTGATTAATAAAAGTAGCAATGAGCTCAGCAGTCTAAGCACACATGAACTGTTTCTGCTTTAGGGAAGCCTGAAATGCATGATAGTGGATTCCTTCCAAACATATTTATCAGAAAGCTGTTTATCTTCGGTATTAGAGTTTGATTCATAGTCATTGCATTCGTGTCAATGAATGCAGCACAAGGCCTTTAATACTGCCTGGTTGGGAGCTGATGCCTTTAGCTTTCCATTAGGTAATTTGAAAGACCAATTCGTTATTTTTTTTTCACAGTCAGCTAACTAATTCTTTAACACTTCATTTCAATACCACTCATACTTACTAAGGGATTGACTTCACTATGTGAACAATCTCAGCTGTCTCAACATTTCATGGTTACCTGACATATATAGCTGTGTCTAAATCAATGAATCACACTGAGGTAGGTCTATCCCCTTAAGCATTTTTTTTCATCTAGTCCCAGTGCTCCTCTTTATTGTTCAATGTGAAATTTCCAAGATCTATGGGGAGTATGATATAAACTTGCGTCTTACCCCCATTTCTATACTGTCTTTCTATCCAAATTAAAGACTATCAGCTCTGCATCTCAGGAATTAGGATTGCATTTCGAAATGCTTCCTCTCCGATGCACCTCATGGCAAAGGTAGCAAAGAAAAGACTTTCTTCTTTCACAGCAAATACAATCACATATCTCGATGACAGGCAGAGTGTAGGAAAGGTAAATTGGGTTCTCCTTTTACCCCAAACTTGTCAGAATTCATTCTCTTCCAGCACAATTCTATCAGGTACACCAAGGAGGATTATCAGGCATAAACTCATAAAAAGTTTTCAAGATGAATCAGTGAACACACAGTGAGTTTAAATTTCTGTTGGCATCAGCTTAGACTAAAAAAATCTAAATTTAGTCATTTATTTATTCCAGGTGGGCTTTAGGTAAGAAAAAAATTATAGAATTGTATCTCCTAGAATGTCTGCCTCACGCACAGCAGTGTATGAAAATTCCTAGTAAAAGATACAAATGTGCATTAGAAGTAAAACATCACTAAATTTAAGCTAACCTTCTTTCAGTGTCTTCACTTAACAGTAAAAAAGGGCCCTACCAAGGTGCAGAACACGTGACTTCTGTTGCCAACCTGCTTGAGCATGGCACCTTTGCAGCTTCTGCTGCTCTGCAGAAGTTATTACCCCTCCACTGCCAACTTACCAGCGTCTCAAATGCATCACCACAGGGTGTTGCAAGAAGTTACTTGATTTGAATCTTTTAGAATCTCTTCTGCAGTTGAATAATGCCAGGATTTTATTTCTTTAATTCTAAATAGCTCATTAGTGGCACACACAGGTTGTATGCCACCTTATTTTTGGCATAAGCAGGTTTGTATTACTCTGTTTAAAACAAAAAAAAAAAAAAA